>BQNB010017741.1:0-62550 GCA_026074375.1 Tanacetum coccineum | reverse complement strand
CTTTGCCTTTACCCAAGATGGTTTGGGGTATTTCAAAATCCACTCGTGATATTCTAATTCTTCTATGGTGGGGAAGGTATCGAAGTATTCAATTTCACTCGACCCGTCTAATGAGTCAACGATCCAACTATCCCCGAGCCATGACTCAATTTCTTTCTTTTTCTTAGGGTCAAGATACTCCCTATTTGAGGTAGAACAAGATGGATTCGCATTCTCCATGATGAAGCATGAAATAGTCACTGAAAATTACGAACAAACACACAAAGGAAAGATAGACTATGAGAAAGCTAATATGCGGAAATTAAATCTTACTTGAAAGGATTCAAGCAAGTAGAACTAAGCTAAACTATGATCAAAACCTAACTATTCCCCAAGCAGCGGCGCCAAAAACTTGTTGCGGTTGTCGTAAGGTACTTTTACAAGAAGTTTTACAACTCCCTAGGCAGTGTACCTAATCGTTGTAGTGTAGTATAGGCAAGACTCGGGGGTTGTTGTTGTTCTCTAGGGGAATAGGTTGGGAAGGCTTGATCACTGTCTAACAGAATTCTAAGGGTTGAGAGAAAATTATTTTTGTGTTTTTATATTTTATAAAAGCGGTAAATCATATATTTGAGAGGTTGGTTTGGTTTTAGCTATTAAACTAAAGAATAAACTAAGCTACTGGTGATAACAATATAATAAAAGATTGTGTTTATTTAATCATGTATTACTCCCTAGATTGCTTCTCCTAGTGTTGTTGCTTTGTCACACTTGTGGTGATCTATGTAATTATTTCCTAGGCGATGAACGAATTACACGAACCCGCCGTCTATTTAATATTCCGTTAAGGCAATGCACAAGTAAGGTAGTATGCAGACTATTACAAGGCCCCTAAGAGTATATTAAATGCAATTGAAATATTCTAAGAGTTGATCAACCATATAAGGGGCAAGGTAGTATGAAGACTGTTACCCGATGGTATCCTTTTTACACAATCATGTTTTTTTAGACATATCAACAGCGATACATACAAAAGCTGATTTTCTAAGACCTAACATGCGTATTCATCACAAGAAGCAACACCACTAAGATCTACATCCTAGGTTTCATACAATCATAAATAAACACAATAGAAGGTTTAGCCAAGCATGTTAAAGATAAAGCAAGAACAAATAAGAATCACACAACAAGACATATTGAATGATTAAGATAGTCTTACTTGATTAAAACATGAATTGAAGGAAGTACAATAGGGTTTTGAGGCCCTAAAATCGTCCCTAACATCTGCTAAACGAACTAGGGTTCGTCCATTTCTTTTACTCTAAAGTTACACACTTAAAACCCTAAAAACGGATTTGTATATATAGGAAAATCGCTGTGACGGCGTCGCGTTTTAATCGTGACGCCGTCATGAATAGAATATTCTAGATAATGGGTTGGGTCGTGCATTCTGACACCGTCTTGAGATCTTGTGACGCCGTCTTGGTATGAGTTGTGACGGCGTCACGTGTAATCTATGACGCCGTCTCCAGCTTCTGAGTAGAAATTCTTGAGAGATGTTGGTGTAGGTCCGTAGTCTTGTCCGTTTCTTCTCCAAATGAGCCAAAATCACGTGTATTTCCTCCAAATGTCTTCCAAATGCTAAATACCTGAAAGGAACGATTAAGTACCTATTTTGGGCATAAATGCATGATTTAGGGGGTCAAACGACCCCAAAAAAGTGTATAAAATGACACCTCATCAAAAACTCACCTTAGCAAAGTGATAATCAAACGATGAAATATAGAAAATCGGCAATCCGCGAACTTCTATAATCAACCTATAAATGACGTCGCGTCTTAGGTTTTATAAATATTACGCGTATGAATGCAAATGAGTTTTTATAATTTTTTTATATTGATTTATACATTGTACTTGGTGTTTTATAAAGTTTATAAGACAATTTGGCCCAAAAATGTCAAAATTTAAATAATTGCAAGCCCAATAATATGGGCTATTAGGATTTTCTGAATTAGCCCAACCTTAGAAGCCCATATCTCCTTAACCGTAAGTGTTTATTATTCGGTTTTTACGTCCATGGAAAGGTAATTGAGTCCACTAATCCGATATGTAGGTCCGACCACTTCGGTTTTTATATAAAAGGTGTTAAATGGCTAAAGCATTTTCAAGTGTCAAAGCTGTTAATTTCAAGATTATATCAGTCCCGCGAAAAAGGCCGTAACTCGTAAACTAAAAGTCCGTTCGGGCTGGTTCAACTTGCCAAATTTAAATTGAAATGTCCTCTACAATTTCTCTTTTTATACCAACAGTGGCTTCTGTACAAATTTTAAGAGTTTTTAGCCATTGAAATCAGGTGTGCAGATTTAGACTACTTTTACCATTTATTTTCTAGTTAAACCATCGGGTATCGTCACGACGTGTGCCACCCGGAGAATCGAAGTTAAGACATATATCTATAACCCCATATTTTTACCTAAGTCTCAAAGTCCACTGATTTTTACATAATATTACGTTAAGGCTACTGGTTAAAATTGTCACATAAATTTTTTGAATAAAACATGATTTCTAGTATTTTTCTTGTTTTAAATACCAAGTACAATGCTAATCTTATAAAATAAATGTATGAAACATGTAAATATATGTAGATTTATGAAAAATAAAGTGTATGATCATAACCAAAGTATGAAAAAACAAGAACATAAATGTGATCTTTACAAAGGGAATGATGAAATAACAAGATCAAAGAACCAAGATCACTAGATCTATAACCAAATAATCCACAACAACCCAAAATTCCAAACTCTTGCAAAACCCTTGCAACCCTTGATGAAAATCAACTAGAACTCCAAAGGAATGATGAGATTTGATGATGTTTGGGATGAATAAAACCAAGAACACAAGATTATTAACCCTTGATGATCAAGAACTAACCAAAAATTAAATATGGATGATGTTTGTGGTGTGTTTGTGGTCGGCAACAAGAGGGAGACAAAAGAAATGGTGTGATAACTATGTGAATGAATAAGGTGTTAGATGTGTGTTAGAAGGCATGAGTTGGTCATACATGCAAAATAGAAGAGACATGTGTCTCAAGTGTGTGTCTTAAAATGACACATACTATGGTTAGCATACCGCATAAATAAGTGTCTACGTGGTGTGTTGTTTTCTAGCACAAGGGGAGGGGCACAATGGTTTAGTTTTTGTTAAATTTTTAATAAGGTAGGAAATGGTAGGGCTAATGTGTAAAAGGTGGTGTTTTTGCAAGAGTTAAAACGCAAACGCGAAGGATAAACGCAAAAGTGAAAAATAAATGATACAACACATATGGTACCTATGTAAAATAATAAAAATGCATAAAACATGTAGACTGATATTTAGTCTAAAGTCGGGTTCACATTTAAATGTACGTGATACGATGTACGCGGATTAACTTATCCGGTTACCCGTAAATATTTAATTTACGCGAAATTAACATAAATAGTAAAAGTACGAGGTTAAATAATGACCTGAAAATACGAATTGTTACACGTTAGCTACAAGGGCTTGTTTGTCTTGTCGACTTTTCTTCTCCAAACACCCCTGTAACACAGTTGGTCCTTGAACTTTCCAATGCTCGAATTAAAAAAAGATAAAAATACCATAATCCAAACACCCACCTTCTTTATCATTTCCTCCACCGCCACCACCATGTGAGTCTACCACTATAAAGTACATTACATTTTTTCTTCAACCTCTCGTAAACTGTCTAGTAACTATCAAACCCATGTATAAAGTTATCAATTTATTCTTTTACCATCCAATTAAACTATATTCTTTTAACAAAAAGTAATTTGTTACAAGACAACTTCAATAAGAATCTTATGCGTCATCACCAAACACGTATCTATACATGTTTGGCTTCAGAGTTCATAGGGTTTTTAAGATATATTATCGAATCATATATTTAAGTCATTTAACATTACTTAAATACAAGTGTACATAATTGAATGCCAAATGATGTGCATGTGTGCCTGTTACTATTGCGTACCAAACAGAAAATGTGCACTTTTAGTGCTATATTGATGACAAAAGATGCTAGCCACATGTATAAGCCAATTTTAGTTTTTATCCCTATTTAACATATATGTTCTGGTATGTTATATGTATGGTTGCAAAGTAAAAAGTTAATGGTTGTAGTCGCTTTATGGTTAGGCATCAAAAATTATTTACGAATATCATCTATTTTACTTCACATGAAACAACCATAGAAAAGAGTTTGTAATACAAATTCAAGAAAATATATAATTAATCCTTGCAAGTTGTACCAAATTACAGTTTACTAATTTCGTATGATCATATTCAAGAAAATATACAATCATCTACAGACATTTGACATCAAAAAATGCCTCTTGACCAACAAGAATAATGATATTAAAACCATCACAAATTCATCATAATCTTCATCATGGACACACACCCAAATGCAAAAAAAAAGTCATCATAACTTTCTTTTCTTTAAAGACCCAAATTTCATCTTCATCCTCGCGGATGCCACAACCGCCGCCATATATATGAGTTTCATTTTTTTTCTTCATATGATAATGGTGACTAGATTTGTGGTGTGGATGCTAATGATGGTGACTGGACCTGACGTGATGTGGATGGCTGCCAGATCCGGCTACTAGTGGTCGAAATCCGACCATATATTGATGTTTAGATTCCTTGGATCTTAGATGATAGTATGTTGTTGTTTAAGAAAACGTTATGTTTAGATTTTACTGTGCAGATTCTATAGTTGTTTCTAGGTGTTAAAACTTGAAACTATGCACTTACGCATTTGAGTTGTATAAATCTTGTATGGTGTTTTCTTCTTTTTACGGTGGGTGGATGAGTTATCTATGGTGGTGCTGGCGGCTAAAAAACAATAATCATTTGAAACGATATGGGGTGAATTCACCTTTTTGTTGTAATAATTATGACGCTGACGGTCATGGTGATGGCGGCATGGTGGGAGCGGTGAGAGGTTTGAAGAAAAAATGTTAGAAATCAAAACCTGAAATAAAAAGTAAACCGAACTCAAAAAGTAGAATGTCGGTAGAAAAAATAAATAATAAATAATAATAGAATCCTCCCGCGAATACAACGCGAAACACCCTGACTGACCCGACCCATAATCACAATTTATCTTTGGCGGGTAAACTCAACAAACTTTCCTTCTTCCTTCCATCCTGTTACTTCATCTACAATCATACAAACTAACAATAATAATTTCAATCAATTAAACAAACATGAACCCTCAAAACGAATTAAATCCTTCATCATCATATTATAATTATTACCAAACAGATTACCAAAACCCTAACCCTAATCTTCAATCTGATCAATTTCACGCATCTGCACCTCCAGATCCTTCTATTTACTATTCATCCGATTACAATCACGGTTACGCTCCAAATTACGATCATCACAATCTAACGCCTCACACTTTTGATCCCAATAACGCCGTTTATGATCCCAACTGGAATCGCGGTCAGTTTGAGTCGCCAAAGGTGCCGGCGGTCGCTGCGGTTAGGTTTGATGATTATGGAAGGCCTATAGGGAATGATGATCCAAGTAATAGCGTTGATCAAGGTGTGTATCAGTATAGAGGAGGTAGTGGTAATGGTAATGCGGGGAACGGTGAGTCCGTTAGCGCGCCGGCGGTGGTGAGATTTGATGATTATGGAAGGCCGATAGGGAATGAGGAGAGAGGTGGCGGTGAGAGTGTGAAAGCGAAGGCAAGAGTTGAGGTGAGTGAGGACATGGGGAGCGGAGTGCAGAAGTTTCGTGTTGTGCTTTTGTCGGAAGGAGGTGGAGGGCAGGGGGATATGGATGTTTTATGTCAGGTTCGTTTTTATAGAATTTGCGTTTGTATCACATCTTTTGTTAATGTTAATAGTTTTGCGTTTTTGTTACATTTAAAATTAAGGTATTGCGTCAGCAAATAGTTTGCTTGATGACGTGTGTAAATTAAAATATTTGGTTCCTCTGCGTTTATTGCTTCATTTTCTTGTTTGTCCCGTGAGTTTCGTATATTGAAATACTACGTTCTGCTGTATTGTTTCTGCGCAGATTGGTCTAGATGGTATTCGGGTACTTGATCCATCAACGAGTAGAACACTGAAAGTGTATTCCCTTGATACTGTGACAAGATGGGAGGTAATGCTGTTGCGTCGAGTTAGGGTACTTATGCTACTTGTTAAAATGGAAGTATCTGAAATGTTTTGTTAATTCTGGCTGTATAGGTATTGGATTCAAACATATTTGCTTTCTGGACCAGAAGTTCCATCGATATTAATGAAAGACGCGTAAGACTAAAGTCCAATAGCTATACCACTACCAATATCCTCGACATGGTAGCTGCTGCTAGTATTCAGGTACTGGAGTACCCATATATAGTTTGTTTTAAATCAGATTGCGTGATCATTTTTATTAGTGCTATGCTGGTTTGTGAAATATTGCTATGCTGATTTCCAGATGCATGTTGTTTTTGAGTGTTGTCATGATAGATTTGTGCCAACAACTAGGGGTAACTATTGTAAATTTTTTACCCCCGTTGAATTTGTCTGACTTGTGGAACTTAGAATATTTAATTAAATTGGTTGTCTTTAATCAGTACTAACTATGCTGGTGCTAAATTTATCACTAGATTCAGCTGGTGCTATTATTCACCCACAGAATAATAGATTTTCAGGATATTTTTTTTTAAAGTTTTAATTAGAAATAACAAGTAGAAAATAACAGAATCAAAAGTGAAATCCTTGTTTACAAAGAGGAACTTGTACCAAATTTAAGAACCCGCCCTCATTACCTAAGTCATTTAATTTTCTTCACGAAGGTAATGACAAACTGAGAAGAGAAGATTCTAGAACTTAATTTAGCCTTTCAGAACCTAAGTATACTTTCTCATAATGTCTGTTTGCAGTGCAATGCTTAGCGCTTAGGAGCGTATAAATCAAGTTCAATATCTTCTCTTTTCTAAATGAGCAACTTATGTTTTGGAAATTACGCCCATTTATTTGGAGTAACTTAGTGATCATCCTGTTCCCTAACTTAAGATGAGAAAACATAAATCATAAATATGTTACTTAATTCTGTTTTTTGCTCCAAATTGACTGTTTATTATCTGATAGATTTAATTGAAACTTGAAATCTTACTAAAAAAGAAAAGATGATATATACTAACTCATAGGTTTTCTGTTACAAATGTTCTTTGTCTCACAGCATAGCACCACTTGCTTGTTGCCATCTATTTACACATTTCTTTTTTCTTTTAGAATTTAGCAAGTTTAAAAAATATTTGATGCAAGTTGTGTGGTCTAGAATAGTTTTTTATAAGGATTCGTTGATCCAAACTACTTGTGGTAGGCTATAAGTTGTTTTTTACATGCTCAAAGGACATACTTCATACTTATAATCTTTATCAGTTCAAAGAGATGGATGGAATGACCGTCTCTGAACAAGTAGCTGAGAAGAAAAAAGGATTCCCAGACTGGATAAACTTGATGAAGCCTGGTAATGAGGAGAAAGACCATTGGGTTAGTTTAATCTTTTTAGTTGATTCAGTTGAACGAACAAACAGAAAGTTGCAGTTCCATTTCTATATTGGAGCTCTATTAGTTGTCAACTAAGAAGATGTGGGTGGGAGAAGTTTTTTACCATTGATTCATCCTTTTTTATGTAGGTACCAGATGAAGCATCTACCAAGTGCACATCTTGTAGCTCATATTTTGGAGCTTTTTTGCGAAGGGTTAGCCTTTTAAGCTTAATATATGAGGATTTATAATCACTTGTTTTTATTCTGCACCCTTGTTTTGTAACCTTTTTGTTTTCTTGTCTCAGCATCACTGCAGAAATTGTGGTGATATATTTTGCGATAAGTGCACTCAAGGTAGAATTGCTCTTACAGCAGAAGAGAATGCTCCACAAGTTCGAGTTTGTGATCACTGCATGGTATGAATAATTACTTTTACACAGCATAAATTCATCACAATATGGAGTTAGGCAGGGAAATCCTCCTTACTACTCGTATTGTTCTGTAGCCAACATAGCATCAAAAGGATGTAAAATGAGGAGAGATAAAATAATTAAATATGTTTTTAAATAAAAAGTATTGATAAAAACTGGAGAGAGAAACTTTGATTATAAAACAAATAATTAAATATGTTGCATGCTGCATGCATTGCTGTAGTGATTGGAAGAGGCATGATGAATGAGACTTAAAGAGCCATACTAAATGATATGTAGCATTCTTTACTGATAAAACAAATGTGACATCAGTGAGCTTGCTAAGATGCTTGTCACATTAATTTGATTATAAAAAGTACTACTTTTGATGAAAATTGCTTGTCTTAAACTAAATAGATTCATATATATATTCAGTGTGACACAATTACATATCAATGGCCATGGTTTTTTTCTCCCTTTAGTAACACTTACGTTTTTTTATAAGTAGTAATTATTTGATTACAAGGATGAAATGGACAAAGTCAACTCTGCTTCTTGCTTGGTCCATTTGTGCAGAGCGACTGTCTATCTGTTATATCCTATATGTATCCGAAGTAAGCCTTGTAATTTATTGGCATCATGGAAATGTGTACCAACAAGTAATACTATTTAATTGTTTATGATTGTCGATGAAGATGCTATTATATCATTTATGCAGCCCACATTACTTTGTCATAACTTTTATTGTGAACCAACTAATATGACCTGAACGCTCAGGTGCATGACAATCTGGTTTTCTATTCCTACTTATTAATGACATTATATGTTATTTCTTTTTTTAGGCAGAAGTTACTCAGAGGATGAGTCATGTAAATGAGGTGGCTAATAGAGCTTCTGGCTATAATAGGCATGAGGAACTGGCAAAGAAACTTCAGGTATGAAATATATATCCCACAAAAGTAATACCTTTGAAATGTGCTATTGCTGCTATAATATATGCATTTGTGACTTCCCCTGTCCCAAAAAATCAGCCAAACTGTTAATTGCTATCAGCACACCACTCGATTATCTAGTTGTATCTTTGGTACACCAAACAAACTGGAACTGCTGTCCTAACTTAGATATGGTTGATACCTTGCTGAATACGTTGAATCTTATAGCTCACTACACGCTGATATACCTTCCTGTCATCTATTAACCTCGATCCGTTTTCATGCTATAATATATGCAGTTTGTGATTTGTCCTCTTTTACAAAAACTGCCAAACTGTTAATTGCTATCAGCTCACCATTCAATTATCTAGTTGCATCTTTGGTACACCACACAAACTGGAACTGTTGTCCTAACTTAGGTGGTGTTTCATTTGAACTTAATTGACTTAATATGAAAAAAACTGAATTTATTAAGTCATATGAAAATTGTTTGTTTATGACTTAAATAGAGAAAGATGACTTAAAATATAAAGTGATAAAACTGAGAGTGTCTGCATTAAGTCATTCGTTAATTAAACACGACTTAATGAAAAAAGTAAACAAACAGGACCTTAGATATGGTTGATACTCGATACCTTGCTGAACAAATTGATTCTTATTGCTCACTACGAGCTGATATATCAGTATGTTTATGGAATAAGAGTTATTTGCATATGATTCAATATATCACTTTCACGCCTATCAGGTCCTTCAGTTACTACTTTCTACATCTAGTTAAGCTATTTAGTATATATAATGCAACCCATGTTTATTCTTGTTTAATAATATTGAATAAGCACAATTAGAGTAATAATTGTCCTAAGCTAGTTAGAGACAATTTAAGTGATAATAGTCCTTTTGCTGTTCCGTATAGATTCTTTGTTGATTATGCTCACTAAAGTTTAGACAATGGCATCAATCATGTACTATATACATTATATGATCTACATTTGTTACCTTTCAAAAAGGTAGACTAGCATTCCTTTGCTTGTTCAAGTTCTTTATCAGTGTACACTCTTCAGTTACATCCTCATTAAGTTCTATTTTCTGTTCATTTTTACCAAGGAAAATCTAGCTTTCTTAGATATGTTATTCTCCTGGTAAACTCGTTTATTATTAGACCTACCCAACCTGCACTTTCCACCTGCATGATGTAACATGAAAATAAGTACCTTTCTCCAAATCTTTTGCACATTCCACCTGCATGATGTCAAACATGAAAAACAATGTGACTATGTATGTACAATCGTTCCACTTCTTTATCAGTTATGTACAAGATTAGATATCTTCTAAACATATTCGCATTAATCTTTTCCATGAGCAATACCTTTTTTTGTTATTTTTTGTAATAATACTGTTATTGTTTAAGGGTGTGATTATCTTGCATCTTGTACTTTTCTTGGACATATTTTTACATCATTATGTGTGGACTTTATTGATGAGGAGCTTTTTAATGGTAGTTGGTGTGTAATTTTGTTAATCACCCAGACACGCTTATCATTTTCTCATTTCTTTTTGGATGACAGGAGGAGATGGAAAAGAAGCGCAAAATGACACCTGGTATGCACCATCATATAGAATTTTTTAGTGTGCTTCGTATCATACATTTTATCTTCCCTAAAATGCTTATAGTTAGATCCAGTCATGTTTTATCAACCCATATTTTCAACGAATCTGATAGATTCTCTGTCACACAAGTATGAATTTGACTTAATTCTTTGAATAACTAAAAAACCCAATAATACAGTAATGTAGATAGTTGTTTGTTTTTCACTCAGTTAAAAAAGGATGGCTTAAGTTGAGGGTCTCCCCATTAAGTAATCTGTTATTATAAAACAAACAAGCCCTGATGTCCTAATCCAACTATATTTTTTTAGAGATGAGCATCTATGCCAAAATACCGATACCGATGCCGTACCGAAACTGGTATACCGAATACCTAAACGGTATCGATAGTAGTATCATCCAAAACAACTACCGGTATGTTCGGTGTTTTGTACGGAAAATTACTGAAATATACCCAAAATACCGAAAGTTTAGAAATACCAATGGGTTTTTAATTTTTTTGTTTTCCCCAGCCCATTCCCATCCCATATACAACGTTCAAAAACACCTACTGCCGATCAATATCCATAAAAAAAGAACTAAAAAAAGCATCCATTCCGTAAAACAACAATTGTTACGAGTTTTCATCATCAACTACTCATCTTATACACATAAACACAATGAGATGCAATCAACAATCATCATCATCAAAAGACTTGGACTAAGTAACTTTTGTTTTGATGTTTTAACACTTATTTATCATTCAATTGTAACACTTCACGATGACCACCATTCAGACGTGAGCCACAAACCTCAGCAGGAACAAGCGGTGACTCAGTCACCAAATCATATGTAGAATCACAGGACAACCTGATGAATTCACCATGAACACGTTTTCCATTGTGACACATGAAATACCGGGTGTATAGACGAAGTCAACGGTAACTTTAAGCGATACGCCACTTGTCCTATCCGTTCCACCACCGCAAAAGGACCATAATACCGTGGCGACAATTTCTGATTTACTCGTTTGGCCACTGAAACCTGGCGATATGGCCTCACTTCAAAATAACCAAATCTCCACAGCAAATTCAACATCCTTCGTTTACCATCCTCCTGTGACACATACCTGCTAGGCCCGGTGATATTGCCCCTCAAACACAGCAAGAACCCTATCTCGTTCCCATAAGTACTGATCCACCTCTACCGTAACCGCTGTACCACGATCGTAACTCATGAGACGCGGTGGATCCCGATCGTACAACACTTTAAATGGTGTACGACCAATCCCATAGTGAAAAGAGGTGTTGTACCAGTATTCGGCCCACGACAGCCACTTAGCCCACTCTTTGGGCCTCTCAGACGCAAAACAACGGAGATAAGTCTCCAAGCTCCGGTTAACTACTTTCGATTGCTCGTCAGTCTGTGGGTGATAAGCTGTACTCCGCTTCAGAACAGTGCCCTGGTATTTAAAAAGCTCGCGCCAAAAGTGACTCACAAATATTTCGTCGCGGTCATGATATAATGAACACGGAATCCCATGGAGTCCACAATCTCCCTAACAAAACTGATGGCAACTGACGATGCTGTAAAAGTTGGCTTTCTTGGTACGAAATGCGCCGACTTACTCAAGCGATCAACCACCACCATACTCACACTATAACCTGCCGACTTGGGTAACCCTTCCACAAAATCCATAGTTAAATTTCCACACATGACCCGAAATGGTAACTCTAATGGTTGTAAAAGTCCCGCAGGCGAGCGATTAGAATACTTATTTTTCTGGCAAACTCCGCATTCCGCAACTAATTTAGCCACATCCCGACGCATTCCAACCCAATAAAGTTCCCTAGCCATCCGGTGATACGTTTTCTGAGTACCCTCGTGTCCCCCCATTGTACCCCCATGAAACTCGGCAAATATTCGTGGTATCCATTCGACGTTCGGTACTACAAGACTACCCCGATATCGAATCTCCACCACAACACTACTATAGCCCTCCATCCCCTTTGCATTCGTTTCAAGACTTAATCGCAGAGCCTCTAACTCGGAATCTTTCTTTAGATCCTGTAATAATTGGTCGGGTAACCCGACGGTAGTTACCGAAGTCTGTTTAAGCTCGACCTCCTTCCCACGCCTCGAAAGAGCATCAGCCGCCCCATTCTCTCTTCTCGGCCGGTATTGAATCTCGAACTCATACCCCGATAATTTAGATACCCATCGCTGATATTCCCCCACGACCGTTCGCTGCTCCAATAAATATTTCAGACTTTTTTGGTCCGTAATAACTGTAAAGGTGCGACCGAGCAAATAAGGTCGCCATTTTTAAACAACTAACACTATAGCCATTAACTCACGCTCGTATACCGACTTCAACTGAGATCGCGGCCTAACACTTTGACTGAAATAGCCACTGGCCTCCCCTCTTTCATTAGAACCTCCCCGACACCTTTTGCCCGATGCGTACGGTCTCATGTAAATTTTTTTGAAAAATCGGGTAGTCTTAATACCGGCACCTGTGTCATAACCCTCTGTAATTGGCGAAAAACAGCGGTAGCTTCAGCGGTCCATTTAAAACTGTCTTTCTTAAGTAGGTCAGTGAGGACTCGAGCAATCTTGCCATAACCCTGAACAAACTTCCTTTAGTAACCCGTCAACCCCAAAAAACCCCTTAGCTCCCGAAGATTTCGCGGTATCGGCCATTCCGTCATGTCTTTTATTTTTGACTATTGCTTTTGACCCCAGCAAACTGGACACGATATGCCCCAGAATTTCCACTTGTTTTCTGCCCGAATTATACAACTTCTTACGATTGTCAGATAATTTCCGTCCCTTAAGCACTTGACACAAGGGCCAGAGCCTCTCGGATGTTCTTCCACAGTACAACTATAAACCAAAATATCATCAAAGAAGACGAGTACAAACTTACGTAGATATGGTCGAAACACCCGGTTCATCAGAGATTGAAAAGTTGATGGTGCATTCGTTAACCCAAAAGGCATTAAAGAAACCGTAATTGCCCTTCATGAGTAACGAAAATCCGTCTTTGCGTGTCTGCACCTCTCATTCGAATCTGGTGTAGTCGGATTCAAATCAACTATACTAAAGATCGTGTCCCCAAGAATACAAACCAATAAAATTCATCAATAACAGGAATTGGAAATTTATCTAACACAGTGGATTTGTTCAATGCCCTATAATCAACACAAAAGCGCCAGCTCCCATCCTTCTTTTTCACCAATAGTACCAATCATCTCACTAACCAGTTTCTCGATCTCATCCTTCTGCAATTGAGGGTACCGATAGGGTCGTACATTGATCGGTTCGGTGCCCTCCTTCAAAACGATGGCGTGCTCGTGATCCCGTGAGGGAGGTAGACCTATAGGCATTGAAAATATATCCACAAATTCGGTTAGCAACGTGTCGAGAGCGGGATTTACCTGAGACTCCGGCAATTCAGCCCCGTTTAGGCTTGCTAAAGTCACAAATACCCCTGATCATTAACAGAAATTCCTCGCGCCAGTGAACGTAGTGATGCCTCCGGTGCAACCCGGGCTCCCCACATAATGTGACCCGGTTGTCCCCATTCTGGAACGTCATGGTGAGCCTCTTCCAGTTAACGCGAACCTCTCCTAACTGTCTCAACCATTTAACCCCCAATATTACGTCCGTACTACCAAGTTCCAAGGGATAAAAATCTTCGGTCACCCTCAGTCCTGGCAACAATAACTCAACCTTTCGGCAAATCCCATAACACTTTTCCGACATCCCATTGCCTAGAAATACCCCCGTCTCTCGTTTGCCCGTTATCTCCAATTGCAGGGTGTCCACTAATTTTAGCGACACAAAATTATGTGTTGCCCCACTATCAATTAATACGACTACCTCAAGACCCCATATATGGCCACGTAGTTTCATAGTATGGGGGTATTAATACCTGCCACTGAGTGAGCTGAGACCTACACCGAATCGAGGTGAAAGTGTTTCCTTCGTCCTTCCTGATCATCTTCCGCCCTCCGTCTCCCTTCGGAATTAAAAGTAGCTGTAAGTCTTTGCTGACATCGATTCCCGGCCAAGAATTTCTCGTCACACCGGTAGCATAACCCCTTAGCCTTCTTATCCGCAACTCCGTTTTCATTAATCGTTTAAACGGGGTCTACTTTCCCCGATATAGTTTTGGTCTTTGCTCCCCCACCTATAGTCACTCCTCCTAATGGCTGAGGAATTCCCCCTCCACCAACCCGAGTAGACACTGGTTTACTGTTCCACCACGCTAATCTCCGGTCCCACCTGTCCTACTTTCGTCAATCAACATAGTCAAGTCCATAGCCTGACTTAAAGTGGTTGGTTGTTGTGTTCTCACCGCTGTTCTCAATTCAATTCAGGAGTCAACCCTTTGATAAAAACTCCCCCTAACACTTCCTCCGTTAGACCGGGTAGTTGTGCAGCCATCTTTTCAAACATGGTCACATATTCACGTGCCGTCCCTTGTTGACTAATAGAGAAAAACTGCTCCAGCAAATTACCATTTTGTGAAGGCTGGAAACGGTGTAACAAGCGTCGCTTGAGCTCTTCCCAGCTGCGAAAAGGCTCGCGGTTATTAATCCATCGAAACCACGATAGGGCAGACCCTTCTAAGCTCAACACAGCCGCCCTTAATCGATCCCCCGTAGTAATCAATCCCTGCACCTCGAAAAACCTCTCAACCTGATATACCCATCCATAAACGTCCTCTCCATCAAACAAAGGCATCTTTAATTTTCGCAAACGGTGATCAGATCCCGGCTGCCATCCGCGCTCAGACCCATGGACAGTCGATGTGGGCTGAACAGTGGTATTCGCGAAGATCCCTCCAGCATCTCTAAACGTATTCCCGGGGTAATTCTGAAAAATACCTTCGGAACTAACCGGTGGACAATGGTTACGGTTGACACTAAACTCCCCTGCGTGAGTCATCGGCAGTGGGAAACCCTGCGAATCAAACCTGAGCCCCGAAAAACTAGTGTAGGCGGCTGAAGGCTGGCGTGGAAACGGAGGGTAACTAGTTACGGCGAATGCTGGATATGAGTTTTGACTATTCAGTGGTATTGGCTGGGTGGTGTGGTGTGGTGTGGCAGCGGCGGCGGAGGTGTGGCAGGGTGGGTGGCTGGCGGCGTAATGGAGGCGGGCATGTCTATGGACAACGGTGCTGGTCACAGCACTTTAAATTGCTGCATTATTTCCGCGAATTGCTTATGAGCTTCTACCTTATTCCTGTCGATCGACTCCTGCATCTACCACAAAGATTCCGGGTTTCTTCTTGACTTGCAAGGGTCTCCGATTTGAATTGCTCCAAATTGGCTTCAACATCAGAAATCTTAGTCATGGCTGATCAACACTCTCCACAGGCAGCAAGATAAGTTTGCTCTGATACCAATTTGATATGAATCAAATTGGAATGAGAATACTAGAATTAAGAAAAAATAGGCGGCCGGTATTCCAGACCCGGTAACCTCCCGTTCAACAATGATAAAGAAAATAACAAAAGTCTTCTGGATGCCAAAACCTAAAAGGGGTCGGTCTATATATAGATACCGAACCCTAACACACTGACAATAAAAAAGAAATACGTAATTAGCTATACTTCAGACTAATGACACTTAGCCCCCTTGAGTTGTATTTTTGCGCCGATAGACTTTCCCCCAACGATTAAGATCCCATCACGATACCGATGCCGTACCGAAACTGGTATACCGAATACCTAAACTTACTGAAGAAGTATCAATTCAAACAACTACCGGTAATTTCCCGGTGTTTTTGTACGGAAAATTACTGAAATATACCCAAAATACCGAAAGTTTAGAAATACCAATGGGTTTTTAATTTTTTTGTTTTCCCCAGCCCATTCCCATCCCATATACAACGTTCAAAAACACCTACTGCCGATCAATATCCATAAAAAAAGAACTAAAAAAAGCATCCATTCCGTAAAACAACAATTGTTACGAGTTTTCATCATCAACTACTCATCTTATACACATAAACACAATGAGATGCAATCAACAATCATCATCATCAAAAGACTTGGACTAAGTAACTTTTGTTTTGATGTTTTAACACTTATTTATCATTCAATTGTATGTTAGATAATATATTTGTTAATTATTTTGTTTTAGGATGAAACCATTGTTAAGGAAACTCCTATGATAAATATTGATGATACCGAGTCGGGTGGTGTTAATAATGAACCGATTGAGAAAATAACTAACAAAGAAATCAAAAAAAAGAAAGAATGACAAAGCCGTGGATGGGGATGAGGAACCAGAAAAGGGGAACGAGAGGACATGGATATGAAAACAGTACGATCCCGTTTTTGTGATGGAAGATAGGGAAAAAAATAACAAGCACAAATGTCACTTTTGTAACAAATTTCTTGCCGTCGTTCCCGGGAAAAATGGTAGGTCAAGTCCCTTAGCACATTATCCATGCCTTAGCAACCCCGAAAACCCAAAGTACCCCGATTATGTTAACAAAAACCAAAGTAACTTGGTTGTTACAAAAAAAGCTAATGGTGAAGGTAGTAGTGTCCAAGTTCGGAGGAAACACAATGAGGCTAGGATTAAAAAAGCTTTATTAGACTTGTTTGTTGTCGGCAAATTACCATTTAAATTTGTTGAGTTTGAACCCTTTATTGAATACTCTAATGCTATGAATGGTAAGCTTAAGTTGCCAAGACACAAGCTTGGTGTCCGTTGCAACCGTGTATGTTTCTTTCCTCAATATAGTACTCTGTGTCTTGAAGGTAATTTAAACTTACGAGTCATAGCATATCAATATTTAATAAAGGCTAAAGGCTTCATGCTCAACAATATTAAATGGTGATTCGCTGATTCGACAACAACAAAGAAGTCTAATAAATCTTTTTTTCAATCCAACCTCGTCATGTTTCCAAACTTAACACTACTACCTTCACCATTAGGTTCTTTTGAGCATTACACCAATGGGACATTTTCCTTTCTTCTTTTTTCCCCATCCTCACATAATCGTTGAACAATAGTTGTATCCACAATGCACATGTTTATTCGCCAAACCATGATCGAATTGCGATCTGGTATGATTTCGCGGTTACGAGATTGCGATCTGGATCGTCAAACCAAAACCCTAAATTATCGTCTCCCAATCGTACCCAATTATACTATCCCAATGGTACTGATCGAGATCAACACTTTTGCAATAATCGCCGTTTTATAAGTCTCGAAAACGTGTTTTCTACATGTAATACACATAATGAGATATGAACGGGTTTTCCTGGTTATATGGGAAATAGGGAAATGGTGATATTGGTTCTGGATTGATGGTGATTTAAGATTTGGTTACTGTTTCTTTGACTGAAATTGATGGAAAATGATATGGAAAATGTGCACACAGTGAAAGTTGAAAGAGTGTGTGTTTTTTAGTTGAGTTTTAACTCTGTGAGTTTTATAAGAAGTAGATGTTACAGTTTTTTGTTTGTGGGATTGTGTTGTGCTTACTAGGATAATATAAAGTTTCAAGCTTGGTGTCCGTTGCAACCGTGTATGTTTCTTTCCTCAATATAGTACTCTGTGTCTTGAAGGTAATTTAAACTTACGAGTCATAGCATATCAATATTTAATAAAGGTTAAAGGCTTCATGCTCAACAATATTAAATGGTGATTCGCTGATTCGACAACAACAAAGAAGTCTAAAAATCTTTTTTCAATCCAGCCTCGTCATGTTTCCAAACTTAACACTACTTCACTATTAGGTTCTTTTGAGCATTACACCAATGGGACATTTTCCTTTCTTCTTTTTTCCCCATCCTCCATCACATAATCGGGATCATAGTGTTTCCATATCCATGCCCTCTCGTTCCCTTTTTTTGCTCCCCATCCATGGCTTTGTTATTCTTTCTTTTTCGTTTACCCAAGTTATATTCTCAATCCGTTCGTTATTGACACCACCCGACTCGATATCATCAATATTTATCATAGGACTTTCCTCAACAATGGTATCATCCTAAAACAATATAAATTACATGATATACAATTAAATGATAAAAAAGTGTTAAAACATCAAAATAAAAAGTTACTTACTTCCAAGTCTTTTGATGACGTTGATTGCGTCTCATTGTGTTTATGTGTATAAAATGAGTAGTTGATGATGAAAACTTCTAACAATTGTTGTTTTTATGGAAAAGATGATGTTTTTGGTTTGTTTTTTATGGATATCGATCGGCAGCAGGGTCTTTTTTTTTCTTTCGGAATTTTCAGTACAATATACCGTTTTTTTGGAAATATACTACTACCGTAAGTATACCAGTTTCGGTACGGTATTTCGGCAGTCTCATTCCTAAGCAGTAGTAAGAGTCAATATTGTGATGGTTGAGAAATTGTGTTTATATACATAGGGAATGACCCTATTGCGAATATGAAGAAGAATCGATTAGTATCCTTAATTAATGGGAGAAACAAATAAACTGTTCATATGTATCACCAGCAAGATTCTAGCCGACCAGTACCAAGTACCTCAATCAAACCAACTTACCCTGGTTCAAACCTCATGAGTGGCAAATTTCCATATACAGTAATGAAATAAAGAAGAGTAGCAGTTGTGCGCAGTGGGTTTAAATCGAGAAACAAGTTTTGGTTTTATTTTTAGGGTTTAAGTTTGTGTTTGATTTGAATTTATGTTGTTTATATCTGAGGTTTGGGTTGATTTAATTCATATGCATATTCAATTAAACTTTTGGTTAATATAAAGATGTAGATGATGAAGGTGATAATATAACGAGACTATAATTACCCTGTTGAACATGACATGATATTATTTTATGAAGACCTGTCTAGGTGGGGTAGTCACTGTGCTTGAAAGTATACTCTAGTGTCTAGTCACTGAATGTAGGGATTTATTACTTGAGTGGCAACTGGCAAGAGTGGTGCCAATATCATAGTCTGGTGGAAGAATTTTACTTTACTCGCCAAATGTTTTTTTTTTTTTTTTAATTTGATGATTATTGTTTCTCTTCGTCTTGTTAGATGAGATCCACGATAATTTTTCTTACTAACCAGTATGTGTGTACAGCATTGAAATCCGATGCTCCTAGTCAGCGTATGAAAGAGGTGGAATGTCCGACATGCACTGTTCATTTGCAGGTTTGCTACACTTGCCCTTTCTTTGTTTTTTTGAAAGACAAACATGCTAGGCCAAAGGCCTGTTGGTCTTTTTTCGTTTTGTCTAGCAAGTTATATTTTCTCAAGCTGTCTTCATAGATAAAAGTAATAAAACATCTCAATACCCAAAAATAAATTCAAATAAGTTGTAATGTATATGTTGTAATTTTGTCATGGTTTGTTTATTTCAGGTTGAGGTTCCAGCTACTGGTTCAAAAACTATAGAATGTAGTGTCTGTCAGCATCCTTTCCTCGTGAGTGCCCACTAATCATCTTTGTGTACATGTTGTACATCTTCTCCATCAGATTACATTGTACAAATTGCTCACAACTTCTGATGCGGTTTCGCTCAGGTTGTGATTTGTGAATTAAACATTACTTATAAGCTATTTGTTACACCTACACATGTCATGGTTTGATTTGATCGATAATGTATAGTTGATACCTGCAATTATTTGCATACGGAAAAAGCTCTATTTGTAATGAAGTTATCCATATGGCATTCAAAATATAGTGATTGTGATTACGGTTGCTATCTCGCTTTCTATACAGTTGGGAGGGTATGGTTTGGTCTTAGACCGTCATCATGTCAAACTAGGATTGTAAACAGTTGAAGTTACTCCAATTTAGCAGGGAGGGTTACCTGGGTCTCAATGGCCCTATTTCCTTAATATGTAGTGTCAAGCAAAATATAGTGTCAAACAAAAAAGAATTATGGCCGATAGGAATGAAACTAGGTTGGATGCTGGGGGTAGTTATTGAAGCGTACGTTTCTTTTGTCTTGGCTAGAGCAGAGGTTGTTTTGCTATAAAATTGAGTGTGTATCGCACCAGGTATATTATCACCGGTTTGGGTTTAAAGCTTGGTCTCAAGCTTTCCGCAATCCCACAAATGATCATATTTTTCCGCAATCCCCTTCGTACGTAGAATTATATTTTTTCTGCATAATTTCTCCTCACTTTTTTATCTATATTTTGTTATGTATGTTTTTCATTTTATAGATCGAGTCATATTTCAGGTTTTATATTAGTCTCATCATGAAGGTCGAAAGACGTTACTGCTAAAGATCATATTATCTTTTTGAGCAATGTTACAACTTGTGCCTGATTCATACTAAGTCACACATGTTTATATTATTTTAATTTAAATGTACAATCACAAAAGAGTAAACTAAAAAATACATCATGTGGTTTCAACTTTCTCACATAATACATTCCTGTCAAAAACTATTGGCGGTATACATCATTCGTTAGACAAACGTTTGCCACAATACATCCCTGAGGACGAACGATGCAAATATTTTTTCGTTATCTTCTCACGAGGGATGTATTGTGTAAAAAAACCACTGGGATGTATTTTGCAAAAAAAAATTAATTTTTTTAATTTTTTTAATTTTTTTAATTATATTATTATTATGATTATTATCGGCCAATATTTTATTTTTGTATATTATTAATTTTTTTTATCTGTTTGGTAGGTTTTTTTCTCCGACATTATTATATGTTTTCGTACGTTTTCATACGCTTTCATCCGCTTTTTTATCCGTTTTTTGTTTTTGTGCGTTTTTCTCCGACGTTATTATACGTTTTCATACGATTTGTCCGCTTTCATCCTTATTGATTATCAGTTTTTATCTTTTTTTTACGTTCTCATCCGTAGAAAAACGTAGAAAAACGAAATGTATCAAAAAGTATAAAAACGTATTAAAACGTACGAAAACGTACAAAAACGAAAAAAACGTACCAAACAGATAAAAAAGCAAAAAAAAATTATTAGTAAAATACAAAAATAAAAAACGACCGATAATAATAATAATAATCATAATAATAATATTATTAATAATAATTAAAAAAAAATAAAAAAATAATAAAACAAAAAAAATTAAAAATTAAAAAAAATTATTTTTTTTCAAAATACATCCCTGTGGTTTTTTACACATACATCCCTCGTGAGAAGATAACGAAAAAATATTTGCATCGTTCGTCCTCAGGGATGTATTGTGGTAAACGTTTGCCTAACGAATGATGTATACTGCCAATAGTTTTTGACAGAGATGTATTATGTGAGAAAGTTGAAACCAGATAGAATGTATTTTGCAATTTACTCATCACAAAAAGCATACAAACTTATAAGCATATATTTTAGGAACATTTTTCTATTTGTTATACTTCACTTTTAGGCACAAGTATTAATTTCAATGTACACGTGTTTTAATAGTTCTAGGTTTTTTTTCTTCTTTCAAATGTGCTTACCCTGACCTTTTACTCTTTGGCGGGTAAACACATTAATTGTGTTGGTATTCAACAAAAGAGGGAGATACTAAATTGTATGGTCGTGTTTTTATTTTTATTTTTTAGCCCTTAATTAATTGCTACAAGTTACGTAAAACTTTTAAAAATTGAAAGAGATAATCACAATTATAAACTGTAATTATCCAAAACACCAGAACTTGTTTGAACCTCAAGATTATTCAAAACTGAATATATAATAAAAATTAGCTTATCAACCTAAATCTCTGAATTAAGTTTTTTTTTTGAACAACAAAATTTTATTAAACTAGCAAGAAGCTAGATACCAAAACAATTACATAGACGAAGTAACAAGGGACGGGTTTTGTAACCACCCGACCCAACTAAACTGCTTATCACTACATCTACTACTAATCCAAATAAACGTCATCAAAACAAAGCTATCAAAGAAGACGTTTTGCCTCGGTCGCACTACTCGAAAAACACACGCGTTCCTATGGGCCCACACGTGCCACCAAAGCGAGAAAAACGAAGCCTCCAAAACAATCTTTTGCATCCTCTTTAGCCGAAGATTCAAAAACCAATGTAACCATTGCTGAAACGAAAGCAACATCGGTATCTGAATATCCCACCAACGACCAAGCAACTCATAAACTTGCGATACGAACGAGCACTGAAAGAACAAGTGATTCGTATTTTCAGCGACTTCACCACAGATTGGGCAAAGGATTGACGGCACATCAAACCCACGAACATCCAGATTTATACGCGTTGGAAGTTTATCTAACGAAATCCTCCACGCCAATATATTTACCTTTTGAGGGATAACTTTGCACCATCGCGTAGGCTCACTACCTGATATTAGTAACTTCTTATCAATATACCTGCGGGCAGACCCAACTGTGAATGACCGAGAGCCGTCCAACGTCCATACCCATGTGTCAGGAGCCGGAGATAGAATAATCAAAGATATAGCAGAACGCATCTCCATCATTTGCACTTCCTCTATCCCTCCACGAGGCAATCTTCGATATGAACCCAACCCATCTCTCTGCTCTAACTTTGAAACTACCTTAATATCTTTATCCAACTCCAAGGCAAAAATACGTGGATATGCATCTTTAAGGGTTTGGTCACCAACCCATTTATCTAACCAAAAGCGAGTACCTTGTCCGTCACCAACCTTCTTTTAACAAAACTCCATTAAATCCACCCCTTTATCCTTAAGAGAAGATATAGCCTTGATAATAGTAACCCAAATTGAATTTGGGTATGACTTTCTGAATGGCTCCTTTAATAGACCATCATTAACGTGGATCGCTCTAACCACCTGAGACCATATTGCATTCGATTGCATCGGAAATCTCCAGACCCATTTACATAAGAGAGCATGATTCAAGGCAAATATACTATTAACCCCTAAACCGCCCTCTAGTTTAGAAGCTAAGACCTTCTTCCAGCTTATCCATGTAGCCTTTCTTTCATCCGAATTAGCACCTATAAAAAACCGATTACGAATAGATTAAAGAAATTTTACAACAGCTTGTGAAGCCTTGTAAATCGACATATAATATGTTGGTATCGATCCCAAGACTGATTTCAACAACGTTAAACGACCACCAACCGAGAGGGTTTTTATTTTCCAAGAGGATAACTTATTAGACACTTTGCTAATTACCTCTCTCCACGATTCAATTCTAGACATATTTTCACCAACCTTGACACCTAGGTAATTAAATGGCATTTTTTCAGCCTTGCACCCCACATTTGACGCCATACGCTCCACTTTATGATATGGCACATCAATTCCTAACAACGTAGACTTATGAAAATTGACATTCAAACCTGACGCCATATAGAAACATTGAAGTAGTCTAGCAATAGAAATCACATTATCATGCGACCATTTGCCAATAAAGATTGCATCATCGGCATAAAATAAATTAGACAAAGTGACCTTTTGGGAGTTCCCGACTTGGATTGGTAAAAACTGGCCACGTTCCACAATCTTCTAAACGTAAACATGAAGGCTTTCCATGACTAGAAGAAACAAAAATGGAGACAACGGGTCTCCTTGCCGCACTCCTCGTTGAAATCTAAATTCATCAGTGGGAGAACCATTAACTAGAATTGAACCCATGCAAGACGTAAAGCATCCTTGGATCCACTTCCTCCAACGGTCACCAAAACCAAACCGATGTAGAATATCATCTATAAAATCCCATCAAACAGAATCATACGCTTTTTGAAAATCAATTTTAAACACCATCGACTTTTGTTTATTTCGTTTACACCAAGCCACCACCTCATTAAGAATAAAAGGGCCATCAAGAATTTGACGGCCCTTGATAAAAGCGGACTGCTCCATGCTCACAAGCTCATCAATCACCAAAGCTAGCCTATTCGCCAAGATCTTACCAATAATTTTATATGGACACCCGATAAGACTTATAGGCCGAAAATATCTGAATTAAGTTTGAACATTACACCAATATGATAGCCAAAACCACATGCCAAATATGAATATAAATGATCAAAAAGTAGTTGGTGGTACATTAGATGAAAGTCATGTTAATGAATACTAGCGGCATGGAGGGGCTAACGTTTGATGATTATGGAAGACCTATTGAGTTATCAAAAAACGACACAACTATTAGTGACCAAAGTGTTGGTGATGATCGTCAGAATGAGCTAAAATTTGATGATTATGGAAGACATATAACTAATCATGGCATCGATACTAATATTGATCATCAAAGCGTTCATGATAACTCGTGCGAGTTGAAATTTGATGATTATGGAAGACATATAGCTATTTATGACATTGTTAGTGAGAATAAGCAGAGGAGTTCAAAAGATGGTGATAGAATGGGTAGTGGTGTGCAAAAGTTCCGTGTTAAACTTCACTCTGGGATTGGATCACGCAAAAATATACATGTGCTTTGTGAGGTTTGTTTCATAGATTTCATTCACTTTTACATTAATTTTTCCAAATCACTAGTTTGGGAACCTTGATTTCTTAAAGTCTTGTGAGCCAAAATCTTTTAGCTGCATTTGTTGTCGTAGGAACATTTCAACTTAAAGTTACATGTAAGCTAAATAGGCCTTTCAAATTTTGACGATGTGCGTATAATAAAAAAAAGAACTATGACATCCAGTTTATACACAAACGAAAAAATAAATGGATCATAAATTTGTCAAAAAAAATAAACAATTTACTCCTTCAAAGATGAAACTTATGTAAGCTTTTCATAAGTGCAAAAGTAACGATACTACACATCGGATATTTTTTTATGTTACATGTTTTGGCCATCCATTGAGACATTACGTTCCGTGATGAATCAAAGTTTTTTGTCAAACACTCTCCCTTCACGACTTTGATTTCTGGTTTGTCTAGTAAATGTGGTATATTGAACCTTCTACAATATGTTTTTTTTTGCAGATTGGTTTGGCTGGTATTCGGCTACTTGATCCTGCAAAAAATAAACCAATAGAATTAATCTTTTTTAAGACTATACTAAGATGGGAGGCAAGTATGTTCCATTAAAGTTGAAAATCTATGTTTCTTCTTGACATGACTTAAATTCTTTCTTTCATTACAGGTATTGAATTCAGATATGTTTTGTTTTAGGTTCAATAATTCGATTACTAACATAGGTTTCCATCTAAAGTCCAACAGTTATACAACAACCAAAATATGCAACGCTGTGGTTGCTGCACATTATCAGCTGTGGTTGCTGCACATTATCAGGTTCTTAAGTGCCACTTTTTCATATCTATTCCGGTTATGATGTTTTTTCGTTGATATTTGTTGGAGTTTTTTTTAGAAATGGTGCTATTTTCATTTTACTTTGTAAAAATAGGTCTCTTTTTTTTTCTTTGTAAAAATGGGTCTTTTTTTAGTTGTGGACCACAAGCCTTTTTATCTATATATAAACATTACAAATTCAACCTTTAACTTATAAAAGATAGTTATATAAAAGATTTTCAAACAATAAGGTAGGTAGTTGGGAATAATGTAAAAGATTGGCAAATGTTTTATGAAGATATGTTACTATTAATTCTTTGTAAGACAAATGTGTGTAAAATAGATATCATATTAATTTCAACATAAATACACCCTTGTTTCCTCTATTTATGAATCATGCTTCAATATTTAATAGAAACTGACTTCCATATTTAATAGAACCTGATCTTGGTTTTCTTCATTTATGAATCATGAATATTTATGAATCATGCTTCTATATTTATTGCAATAAAGGTTTAAAATAAAATGATGCAATTAAAAGGAAGTGTATGTAAAATCTAAAGCAAAGTTAAAGGTCAAAAATGAAAAATAAAAGTGGTGCAAAGAGATTTGTGGTCCATAAAACTAAAAAAGACCCATTTTTACAAAGACAAAAAAACCCATTTTTTCTAGGTAAAATGAAAATAGCACTATTTCTAAAAAAACTCATATTTGTTGTGATACTTCAACATGTATCACTCATTCATCAGATCCAGTTAGTAACGTTATCAAGTTTTTAAACTAGAATCAAACAATAAATTCAAAGAGCCCATGTCATCCTTGTTATTTTATGCAGCTCATGGAGATGGGTGAAATTTCTAAAGAACCATCCGAGAAGAGAAAAGGCTTAGATGAACGGAACAAATATGTCAATGAACAGAAAGAACACTGGGTTAGTTTAATCTTCTTAATGGGGTCAATGGAACAGAAAGTTCCATTTTAACTTCTGTTTATGAGTTGCATTAACCGTCAAAGTCTAAAATGTGGCTCGTAGAAGTTCTTTTAACTTTCCTTCTTATTTTCTCGTGTAGGTTCCAGATAAAGAAACCACCAAGTGCAAAGCTTGTTGCACAAATTTTGGAGTGTTTGTGCGACGGGTTAGTCTCTAATGGTGTATCCCATGTCAGTCTTGAATAATTACTATTTAGTGAACTTTTATGAAATATACATATCGAAATATACATAATCGGAAATCTTCACAAATATTGTATGAGGTCATGGCAACTTGCATCAACTTGCATGGAAAAGAATATTTTGGAGATCTTATCAAATCTCATCATATATTGCAAAAGATCATCAAAATCGTATCAAATCCAATCGCATCCTTGAAGATATCTAACGATACGTCTCCCTTTGCCTATAAATAGAACGAAGGGAAAGAGCAAACGGCATCTCTCATCCCTCACTCATCTATAACTCATTCATATAACTTCTCCCTTGTGCTATGAAACCCTTATAAGCATAAGCATAAGGCGAGTATCTAATAACCATTCTAAATCCTCATAACGATGGCTATTCGGCTCCAACAGGACATTGTGGCATAAAACCGCATACATAAATGCGAGTTACCAGCACGGAATCGCCACTCGAAAAACCATTTCCCCAAAAAAAAGTGAATACAGCCTCAAGTGTGATATTATACCGAATCACGACCCCCCCCCCCCCCCCCCCGTTCAAGCAATACTTAAACCCTTCTAAATGATGTCAAAGTATCCGGTCTGAATCCATGGTGCCTAAGTTAACAATTTAGGCCCATAAACTCCGACCTGTGATTCTGCGCTTCATCAATTGGCGCCATCCCCCGAACAAAATACTAGTCGCGTATTCTCCCTTGTGTATTACTAACCTTCTTAGTTAAGTGCGTAGACATCTACAAATCAAAGGTAAATAAGGTCTCTGATATCCACTCGAATAAAACTATAAGGTACGATACTATAATCTATTTAATTTGAATCTTATTTAATTGATTCTCAAAGATATTATGACAAAAAACTATAGGAGGTAATGCTCTATAATAAGATCAAGTTGACATAAAATATAAAGAGATTCTTTTGGAGTCATATATATAATTTGGATAAGGATCCTCTCATGTTCATTTTGAACATGAGGGGTCATGTTCAAGTTTATGTGAGTGAAGATTTGAAATTAAATAAAACAAAAGTATTATAATGATGACTCACTTTTTTTTTCTCCTCACAACATAATTCAAATTACCTATTGTTCATTTTCGAAACATGAGAGGATCTTTTTCCATATAATTTCTGTTATATGAAGCATGAATCTTCTCTGCATCAACCTTCATTATTGCAAGAAAAGACAAAACACTTCTGTATGAGCTGAATTGCACTTAGTGAAAGACATTCTAAGTTAACATCAACTCATGAGCCATTAGGAAATCATTTGGCTATTAGTTTGAACATATTTTCATGGTCAAAAGTATTTCCCAAGCATAAAAATAGGCATAACAGCAACTCGATATTTTATAAGAATCATTATATAAGACTTGTTGGCTATTTTTGAAACTTGATTTTAAGAAATCAGAGTCACATAATTTGAATTTATAAGCCTTATAAAATCATAGTCACATAATTACCATAAAAAATATGCTCTTGCAATAGTTTTATTACAGGACCCATAAATTCTGAACCTACTAGTCGATGGTCCTTTTAAACCTTATACAACATATAGTTTATATGTGCAATAGTGGGCTAAAAGGTAAATGGGTGCTAAGGGATTGTATAGTGTTTATCTGATATCTAGAAAAAATATAAAAGGTTAACAAGAGGACATCGTAATAAATGGAGCAGGATTAAACATTGGAACACAGTACCCATGGACATATCTAGCTCTGTAGTCAACCCCATTCTATGAGGATTTCAAAACTCACGATCCTAGGCTAAAAGGGTAATTTATAACAACCCGTGATTTTCATCAATGTAAATATCCATCTATTAAGTTAGATGCAATGTACTATCTATCTATTATATATGAACCTCCTTTTTACGGGGAAATTTTTCGCTTTATTACATTACTTGCATAACTAAAGTCACGCAACCAACCTATGCCATCTATATCTATGTTTATATTATATAAACATCCTAATATGTCAAGTCAATATCTTAATATCATTTTTACAAAGTACATTACTCATATAATGTACCATTTGCAACGTTATATCAAAACAGGCTTTAAACGTTAAACGTTTACCTTTAAACCCTAACTATATGTAATGTATACATATAAAATCAATGTACAAGCAATCAAAGCATATGTACAAGTAATATAACATCTCATTTGAAATATAAACTCCCTCCAAGTCAATGTACAAGTCCTTAAAAGCACAATGTATAAGTCATTAAGCATGACATCTAAAATAGCCGTTTTACCTCCGTTTTCCTAACGAATCTTGTACAAACTATTAAGTACAACGTACAAACAAGCAATGCTCAACTTTTAAACAACATTTCCCTCCATTTTAATCACTTGGACACATTTTTAAACTCAAAACCCTAATTCAAACCAAGAAACCCTAAAACCGAGCTAGTTTCTAAACCATGACCCATTTCTTCGTTTTTACCCATTATTAACCTAAACCATTAATCAAATTAAGTTATAAACACTTAATTACAACATTACATTTCATAATCTATCCTCATTACTCCATTGTACATGAAATTTGAACCAAAAACCCTAACCCGAGCAAGTTTGAACTCTATACTCATTTTCCCTCCTTTTTACCTATTTTGAAAACCAACCAAGCACCCACACACCTCCATGAATCACCTACTTCAGCCCCTAGCTGCTTACAAGCACCTCACTTCATTCCTTGGTCACCAAGGAGGCCTTGTCACCTCCTTTCTTTCTCTTATATGCCGCGGCATCACAAGGACTAAACAACACCTCCAGGCTAGTTTCTAGCTTATGTTACTCACCATAATAGCTCTTCCTTGTCATCCTTACTAGGTTAGACACTAATCACTCCCTTAGATACTAAGAAAACTTGCTCACCAAGTGTTTCTAATCCTATATAAGTCGAAACATACACATACATTTAAACCATCCCCCACAACTTCTCTCTTACCCACAAATGGAGTTCTAATACTTCCATAGCAGAAATAGAAGATCAATAGAAGTCCCAAGACCAGAAGTAAAGCAAAGAAACCAAGAAAAGAAGCCCCGAAGTTGTTATTCTAGGCGTACGAAGCTAAAAGTCCTGATTTCGACCCGTTTCCAAGCTATAAGCTCAAAACCAGGTTCCATAAGCTCACATTCTGTTTTCATACCCTTATAATGTTCATATGATCATGCTTAAACTATTGTTAAAAGCTTTGAACTCAAAAACATATGTGTTTTACCTTTTTGATCCAAACCAAGCTCATGAAACCCTAATTTCATGTTTTTGCTTAATCTATAAGCTAAACTTGTAAACTATTGTTATAATCTATCCTAATAAGCTTATCTAACATTATAATAAGTACTTTATTAAGTCTTGAAAGAATTTAAACTTAAAACCCACGCGTTTTCATTTTAAAACCCTAATTTGACCCGTTTCGATTTCTAGCTTAACGAATCATTATTTTGAACTTTTGTTATGTTAAACCTTCATATTTTAGCTTATATTAATAAGCTATAACCTGTAAATTACTTTTCATATTGAAAAATATCATTATTATGGATTTTGGACTTGTTTTGTAAATCATTTTCATGCAAGGGGTATATACTGTAACTTTGAAAACTGTATAAGTTACAAGGACTATTTGACCTTATTTCTAAAGTTATAAATATATGGGGTCTATTATGTCACCTTTCTAAAGTACACAAGGTTTATTTGTACATCTTATTAAACTAGAAGGACCATACTTGTAAAAGTGAAAAAACTCCAAGGGTATATTTTGCCATTTTTTCATTCGTAAAGGTCTAAATTTGTAACTTTTGAAAAAATATAGAAATGTGTTCAAAACTTTATAAAACATAACTTTAATTAACGCTTGACGTGCTTATCATTTCTAGTTATTGAGTCACAAAACGGCTTAAAAACGATTTTATGTTATAACTATTATATATTCATCATCGATGTGCTTTAAAAAATCCTATCCTGAATCTATATCGTACCACAATACTAGGGAGTTTCATATTAAGGGGTTTCATCTTGGTATTACGTTCTGACTGAGTTGTTGGGTTTACGATGTTTAAAGTGCCATGCTCCTCAAACATTACTGAAATGACCTTGAAATTATGATGGCTCACGAACGTGTGTTACAATAATTCCAAACTCTCCAATCAAACTCATAACAATATTAAACTATTAAAACCAAAGTTCTAGAGTACAATCTTCTTAAGACTTGACATATTTTAATATGGTTGCGTGACGTTAGCTTACATTTTAGAATATTTAATACAACTAACCTATCAGGTGTGAAGTTCATAACCTGCCTTTACTTATTTACATGTTTTACTAAACCCGCGAGGGGATACATGCTTGATTATTCATACTCTATGTTCATCTCACTTTATTTTATAACATGTGATTACTTTTCAAAGACTTAGAGACAGTTCAAATAACCTCGCCTTAATCTTATTTACATGTTTTATAACCCGTGAGGGGGAGATACATGCTTTTGTTTTACAAACTATTTGTACATACTCATTTATTGTATATACAATGTGATTACTTTTCAAAGACTTAGTGATGTTCATAACCTCGCTTTACTTATTTACATTATTTTTATAAACCAGCGAGGGGGGATCATGCTTAGTTACAAATTATTTTACATACTCGTTTATCTTATAACAATGTGATTACTTTTCAAAGACTTAATGAGTTCATAACCTCACATTTCAATCTTTTAAATACTTTATAAACCTGTAATACCTGCTATAAACCATGAATACAAGTGTTTTCTATAAACTATATGCTATCTGAATATATTATGCCAAAGTACATGAAATATCTCTTTAGGGCAATATTACCAATATCTCTTTGGGTAATATCTCCCAATATCTCTTTGGGTGTATCTCTCTAATATCTCTTTGGGTAATATCTCCCAACATCTCTTTGGATAATAGCTCATAGTATCTCTTTTGATAGTGGGACTTAGTTGTCTCAGGTTAAAAGCTCCTGTTCTATTAAGTTTAAAGATGTGATTCATGGGTGACGACATTTTTAATTGTTTCTACAAATAACAGGGTGCTATTACATCGTAAACCCAATATCGGAATTTTGATACAACTATTACATTTCAAACCTATGAATTCACTCAACCTTTGTTGTTGACCCTTTTTATGCATGTTTATCCCAGGTAATTGGCAAACTTATGAAACGGAGTTGGCATGACTTGAAGATGGCTAAAACTTGTTATCATTCACATTTTATGTTTATAGATTTTGGGACCTGCCTTTGTAAAACTCTGATTTTAATGAATGATAATGTATCTTTTAAAAATGTCCTCTTTGGGGGATTTTCTATGATTGTGACTGATGTACTATGAAGTAATACCCCAGATTATCTTCCGCTGCAATATGTCTAAAATGGGGGTGTTACAGATTGGTATCAGAGTCAGGTTATAGAGAACAAGGGTAAAACCTTAACTATAACTACTTTTCTTTTGCCATCAATATCCTCTGTGCCACTCCATTTCCCTAAGCTGTGTATGTAAGAAATTTGCTTACCAAATACTAGTAACTATTATAACTTATATTATTTTTCTACCAAGTTATTAGAGAGGTGTAATCTTGTAAGTAAGTAGACGTGTTGTGAGTCCCTTGTTGAATAGATCTCTGCAGCCTATTAAGGATGATAGCCAAAATGTATAAATACAGTTGACTATGTAGAAACACTGATTATGAATACTATGTGTTAATGCGGAATCTTAACACAAGTACTAAGAATAACAAATGCATGAACTAAATAATAACTTTTATTAATCTGCTTTGAATGATTACAGATTACTAACTATTGAGATATGATTTTGCTATGAGATATCTTGAGATCGTATATCTAACTATGCCAAGAGGGATCCTTTTATAGAACAAGGATAAACCCTAACAGACTTACAAAAACGCGTACATATCTTTTCCTAAAATATCTCATACATATCTCTTAAACGGTACTAACTATTTTCTACTATCGGTACTAACTAACTGATCAGTACTTAACACTTTGTACTGTCAGTACTAACTATAGCTATCAGTACTAACTTATTTTGTACTATCGGTAACTAAGTGTAGGAAAACGTATTCCCATAAATTACTCACCTTAAACATGAAATGTTGAACCTTTTTTAACTTCCATGTTTCTTTAACTTCTTTAACGCATAATGGATGTATCCATAAACTTTATTATTTCTTGATCTTTTAATTTAAACTCTATCCTTCTTTCAGCAGCCACTTTGTCCTTCTCAGCAACACAGCAACATCTTTTCAGCAACAATCCAACTAAGTTAGCTTTGTAGTTTTTGGCAAACTACCAGCCAAAAACGGATTTGATGTTCCTTTACCAGTAGCCGTTTGCTCTAGGATAGTTAACTCTTCATTTTAAAAACGTGATGAGTTAATTACCATACAGTTTTTGGTAAACTGTCAACCATCAACGGAATTGATTTGTCTTTACCATCCCTAATACCGTTCGGCTTTGGACTAGCCATGCTTCATTGCAAATAACATGGTGCATTGATAAACCATATAGTTTTTAGCAAACTATCAGCTATCAACAGATTTGATTAGTCTTTACTATGAACTGTTTGATCATGGACTAGCCAACTCTTAACCATGAAGCAAGGTGAGTTGAGAACCATACTATTTTTGGTAACTTGTAAACCATAAACGGAAGTTGGAGCACAAGTCTTTACCACAAAGCCGTTTGCTTATGGACTTGCCATATTCTTAAGCCTGTTAAGCATGGTAATCTGATGACCATTTGGTGTGTGGTGGTTAGCCAACACTCAAACCATTAGAAATTCCATCATCTTAATATTAGGTTCTAACTCGCAAGTAAGTAACTTCTTGATAAATCTAATCAACTCTAATGCCATAGTACTGTCTTCTTCAGACTCCAACTTTAGTTTCAGCATTTGCACAAGTACTCTCTTTCTCAAAGGATACTTCTTTTCTACAAGCATATGAATGACTAATTCTATTCTTCATCCTCAGTCACTAAGGTATGTACCCCTGAAGAACCATGTAGCTTCCAACTCACTATATTCCAATCCTGCTGTGAATTCCAAAACTCATTTTCATCATCTGGGTTGAACATAACCATCAAATCTCCCCAAAGTACTCTATCAAAACCTTCAGGTATCTCATCTTGATATCTGTCCATTACCAGTTGATACACAGCATTCAAATCTTCTCTATCAAATATTGACAACACCCTCATCAAAGTACTAAAATATCTCTTTTGTCCATTGCTTCTAATCACCACATTTTGATTAATCTCTTCAAAGTGTTCAGCTTTATCAGCCTGTGGTTTAGTTCCAAGACACTCTGTTTTCCATTCTTTGATAGGATATTTCCTGTCAAGTATTTCATAATCTACTTCCTTTTCCTCATCTGGAGCTATAGTTAAGTGTAATCTCAGCTCATCATTCTCTTTCTCACTATCATCTTCAGAAGTGTTTTGTATGAATCTTCTTTTTCTTGACTTCATCTTTTTCCTAGTACCAAGTTTTCTCTTTCTGGTACTTTCTTCTTCTTTACTCTCCTCCTGAACTTCTTCTTTACTTTCCTCCTTGATCACTTCACTTTTAGAGGAATCAATTCCTTTTTCATTCATCCTTTTGATCAGTCTTTCATCTTCAGCAGACCCAATAGAAATAAAATCTTCATCTGACCTCTTAATCTTCTCATACAGAGCTTGTATTTCTTCAAACTTCTTGGTTTTCAGTTCAGAGTGCTTGAAGTTTCCTACATGCTTCAAGTAGGTCATCATTTGATTTCTCAGTTGATTCTTTGGTTGTGTGGTTTCGTGCTGATAGCATTCTGATCCTCCGTTGTGTGACAAGGATTTTTTTTTTTGAGCAGCAATTGTTATCTGATAGGAACTTTGATCTTTATTATATTGTAAATTGCTCTTCTTTCTTGTTCTTGAAGTTTTTCGGACAAGAAGTCTATCTGTCCTCATCCTTGCTTTTATATCATCAAAGTTTATTATAGAGCTTTCATTGGCAGCATTTTATCTTCAGATATATGTTTCTTTACTCTTCTTTCCCACTCTTCTTGAATTTTCCTAGCCATCTCTTCATCATTTCAAGCTGCTTCAAACTTCCTTCTCAGCTTGAGGAATACCATTCTATTCACTTTCGATTCATCTACCTCTTCAATTTCTTATTTTCCCTTTGTCCTTTTGGATCAATTTTTGGGAAAGAGGTGTAATGTACAGAAGTGATCTTGTTGAGGATAGGTCTAGGTCTGGTTCTGCTTCTTCAATATCCTTCAAACTCTACACCTTTCTCTTTGTCATCTAGATAATGTGGCTCCTTGGCTTGACTCATGTTGAGAAGAATCCTTAGCTATTGTTTTATCCTCTCTAAAGAGTATTGATGTTGGTGTTTTTTGAATAGGTGTTGAGTGCTTGAGAGCAATTTCTTTTCTTTAGTATGTTCTTCAGTACCTTTTCTTTGCCCATCAGTACTTTCAATTTGCTCTTCAGTACCTTCAATGTGCTCTTCAGTACTTAACGTGCTCTTCAGTACTTATTTTGCATGTTAGTACTAACTTGTTGTCTAAGTCAGAAGTACTAATTATTGGTCTGTCAGGACTAACTTGCTACCAAGTCGTGGTACTAATCCACCTTGTCGGTACTAAGTACATCTTCAGTACTAAGTCTAATCTCATCAATCTCCTTGTCTTCATCCACCATCTCTACTTGTCAGCCCTTATCTTGTGCTTGTTTTTGGTTCAATATGATAACTGTATCTTCAGGAATCTTCATCAAATAGAGGATCTCTTTGAACATGATGATCCACCTTTAGCAACCTTCCTCCATTGTTTAGATACTGGACCTCTTTGTGCTATCCTATGTTTCTTTGAGATCCGATCTTGCTTGGAATCTTTGCTTCAATGAGGACACTTTTCAGCATGCTATATAGTGTTTGATGACAGGTATAGCTTGTTTCTTGAGCTTTGTGATTCTGAGCCTTCAAGTGTTGTATTTCCTTGCTTGATATGAAACACTTGTGCACATAAAGATGAGACAAAGTTCATGATACTTTGGAGAGTAAAGTCACCTCATTCCCTGAAAGGGATTTATCACTGGTGATGAATTGCCTCCAAGATTACTACACCAGAAGTTTATGGGAGAATCAAGAATAGTCACTAATACCCTTGTTTAGAACATATAACAAGCAGTATAACTGCTTCAGCCCAATAAGTGTTTAGGTAGATAATGGAATTGAATGCATGGTCCTCTGCATGCCTCAATACGGGTCTGTTCTTTCTCTCAGCAACTACCATTTTTGTTGTAGAGTTCTGGCATTACTGTATTCCCTCTTGATTCCTTTTGACCTAAGAGTTCAAATCACATCCCTTGATCTTTTATTATGTACCATTATCAAATCTAATAGTTTTACTTTTTGATTCACTTGGTTCTCTATCTGGTCTTTTAAGTCCTTTGAGGATTGCACTAGTTTAATCCTTTGTTCCTTAAGAAAAATACCCAATAAATCTGCTAAATTCATCAGTTGAGAACTAGGCAATAGGTCTTATGGTTTAAGCTCTTACCGCTGTAGGTCCAACAAATCCCATTGGAGAAGTTTGTATGGAATGCTTATTAGAACTTACTTGTTTTGGCCTTTACAAGAGGCATTTGTGTTGATTTCCTTTCTGACAAAGCAACTCAAGTGTGGTTCATTTTGAAAAAATCTTGATGGTAAACCTATTACAAGGTTTCCCTTCAATCAAGTTTGTTAGGTTTTTTGAATTTAACAGACCCAACTCCTATGCCATTTGTTAGACTTCATCAGTTGTTGCCTTTGCAATTAAACAAGCCAAACCTCCTGAAGAACAATGTTCGCTAATTTGAAACTGTACCTGTTGTTTTGTCTAAAGATTTTATGTAATATTGATTTTCATCAGGTATCTTTAACTCAGAAGACAAAAAACATGACATTTCAGGAGTCAGTAAACAGAAACCTTGTTGTTCTTTTTGTCACACATTTGGTGACACAGAAAAGAGATTGAGATGCTGAGTTCTTTTACACATTACATCGCAATAAATCTAACTGTACCCGTTGTTAATTTGTACGCATTTTACTGTGATATACCTCTACTACCTCTAAAGCAATCAGGGCCACCATTTAAAATCTTGAAATTCAGCAAGGGTAGGCCTTGTTCCAGTCATGTGCGGGACATTCCACTATCAACAATTCCTTTATTTTTTAGAGGCTTTATGTGGAACAAATCTGCACATTAAAAAAGGATTAGTTTCTCTTAGGGACCTTGCCTGTTTGGGCTTGAGTTGGCTAGTGGGGATCTTTGGCAATGTGTAACATTTTCCCAAGATGGATCCACCATTGTATTTTGGATCCAACCACGCTGGTATTACTTTGTTGGTCTCACCTTACAACCTGCTGAGGGTCCTTAACAGCAGTTTACCTTTTTTTCCTAATTAGTACTAACTGCATTTACCTTAGCATGTTACTTTTTTTGAAAAAAATCTGTTCTAAGTACTGTTGGCTTTTTGAAAGGTCTTGAGGATGATGAATGAGTTTTGTAAAAAACATTTGCTGGTCTAACTCTATTCACAATGGGCTTAACAGTATTAACTTTCATGGCAGTACTAGTTAGTACTGTCTGTCTGTTAACACTTTGCCTAGCAGTACTAAAATTTTTAGTACCGCTAGTTCTAGCAGTATTAACTGGAATTATACCAGTTCTAGTTAGTACTGCCTGATGGATACAATTTGGTTTTTGTTTTATTCACTCTTTGCACATTATTCCAACCATTGTTTAACTCAGCTTTTCTTGCCATCCTCTTCTCATGGAAATCACAATCTCTAATTAAATGATTAAGACTACCACATACAAAACATGCTCTTACAGTAAACCCATACCCCAACTCTGTCTTATCAACTTTAGGTTTTTGACTATGTGTGTATTGATTCTTAACAGTTTCCCTAGGAGTTTTTACTTGCTTATTAGCAAAACTAGGTGTTTCTTTGGGGTGTTTTGTGGTTATAGACCACAATCATCAACACTATCTGGACTATTACTCCTCAATGATAGGAGCATCAGACCAAACCTTAGGTTGACATTCTACATTAGACTCATTGACAACTGGTTCAGACACTAATTCAGAGGGTTCTGCACTAATGTTAGATTCACAGGTATCAAATTCACTTGATTGTGATTCAGATTCACTAGGTTGAGTCTGTTTTGGACCATATGTAAACTTAGAATCATCTATTTCTACATCAAATTCTGAATGACATGTAATTTCATGTCATGGGTGGAAGGTACAGATGCCATTACTTTTGCTGTAAAAAAACATATATACAAAGGTTGGTTTTCTTATCTCACTTCTCTTTTATTCATAAAAACAATATTGCAACACTTCATATTCTAATCAAAATTACCATCACTATCTGTAGATGTATCCCCATACCAAGCCAAACTTACTCATTAGCACTCATTTGAGTATTTACGCAGTTTACTAAGATTCTTGAAGAAATTATGCATTTTTCTATACTTTTGCCTTTAATCTTCTTGTTATTTTTGAGTTTGATAATTATTTTTTATTGTATGTGAGAATCTGTTTTATCATCTAAATCTATTTTCATAAACTTTATCTTTTGTTCCATATACCAAAGTTATGTCCTTCAGTAGATGAGCAACAACTGTGTTCAAACTTTCTTAAGACCTTGAGAATATGCTTTTATTTCTATGCTTGCATCACTAAGTTGTTCTCTCTGAGCATCATAGAGTTTTTTAAGATTAACATAAGACTCTTTACACTTATTTGAACATGAAATTACCTCTGTGTCTGAGTCTGAGCTGTTGCAAGCCATCAAAGCATAATCTTCATCTTCTGAATGATGTGTCCAATCCACACCTTCTACATCAATTGTTCAATGCTTTAGAATCCTCCTTCTGTCCAGTTTGCTCCCATCTTGTTTCCAGAATTTATGCATCCCTCATCCTGTTATCTTGAGTTCCCTTGGTTCTACACTCTCTAGCAAAATGTCCTGTTTTGTGGCAATTGTAGCATTCCACTTTGGTTTTTATTCAAGCCAAAGGTTCTTCTTGCTTCAAATTGTAGCTTTCTCACCTGTTACTTATTTAAAACTTTTTCATTCTCATTGAGATCTGGCCACTTGCTATTTCAAGTCCAATTTCTTCAAGGTCATGTGCTCAATCTGTTCCAAGTCCTTCATGATTGTTGAGGGCAACTTGATGATTAGCAATATGTTTTGGAGTTTGATGCAGGTTTGTTCATACTTTGAGTTTTAACCTGAAGATTGGGAACACAATAAGCCGGTACTAATTCATTAGTACTGTGGTGATCTTAGAGACTAATAGCTAACATTTTGCGGCGCTAGAGGATGAGGCAGTAGAGCTTTTTATATTCACTCTCAAAGACTCTTAGATTATTGTACAAATCATCAAAGCTTAGACTGTCTACTCCTGGTTTGGTCCTCATTATCAAGGAGACTTGTGACCTGGCAGAAGGTAGAGATCTTAGAATTTTTGATTTGCATCCTCAGTAGATACACTGCTCATTAATCTCTAACTGATTAAGGAGACTTTAGAACCTGGCTTAGCCTTGTGAAGCCATTCGTGTTGGATACGGAGGAATCTTCAAACTGTTGCTTCAAGATTATTACTTTTGATCTTCTTGGATTCGTCATTGTTCCACCAACTCTAGACTTTGATGGCATTCCCACATCTATTTTTGCATCAGTCATCTTATGGAACTAGCAAGATGATCTTTGGTTGGGCATACGCAAGGTTGCGTCCTTTTGCTTTTCTCTCTCTTTCTTAAGCTTCTAATTCTTCTGAGTTTGGAGCGGCAAAACTTAATTTTGTTGATGTATCTGTTAGTGATTGAAACAGGACATTCCCATTTTGTATAACCTCCCAGATTTGGATAGTCTGTATGGGCCATTTATTAGTGCTCCATTTTTCATTAGCCATATCATGTTCTCCTTTTGCGGAATAGCAGCCTGTGATGGTTGATACTGTATGACGTTGTTTGTTGGGTTGGAGTTTTTGGATGATGATGGTGGAGGTGGGTGGCGTGAGTTGGTGGAATTCATCTTGTGATGCAGACATGTTTAGTTGTGATGCAGAAAGGTTTAAAACTGGTTTTGATTGTTCTTCTTATTAAGTTTCTTACAGGCTCTGATACCACTTGTGAGTCCCTTAATGAATAGATCTCTGCAGCCTATTAAGGATGATAGCCAAGATGTATAAATACAATAGAATTATATAGAAACACTGATTAGAATACTATGTGTTAATGCCGGAATCTTAACACAAGTACTAAGGTTAAAACCAATGTAGAAACTAATAATGAAATTCTATTAATCTGCTTTGAATGAATACAGATTACTAACTAATGAGATATGATTTTGCTATGAGATATCTTGAGGTCGTATCTCTAACTATGCCAATAGGAATCCTTTTATAGAACAAGGATAAACCCTAACTGACTTACAAAACGCATACATATCTTTTCCTAAAATATCTCATACATATCTCATAAACGGTACATAATATTTCTTCTAACGTTACTAAACTATTTGATGCAAGTATTTCTTTTTGTAATATTCGTCTTGGTACTAACTATAAGAGCGATTACTAACTATTTGTACTGTCGGTACTAAGTTAGGAAAACATAAATCCTAACATCTAGCCATTTATATCATAACATGTATATCAATTATGAATGCATCTAGTCCAACCAACTAATGCAACAAGTAGTGTATGCATGAATGTATGCACATATGTATGTCCCGTGTAAACCCCTTTGTTATAAAAACAACTTTTGAAAACGGTTATAGTCCAGCAAAAACATTTGACCTGGTTCTCTATAACCTTGGCTCTGATACCAATCTGTAACACCCCCAAATTGGGTCGCAACGGAATAAGGGTCCGGGGCGTGTTACTTCTCAGATCAATAACACAAGATGTATATAGAACGACCAAAAAGTCGTTTAAAAACTGATACATTGGATTTAACAAAGTATTTGTTACATAAGCCGAAGCTTCACTTGTCCACTTGTTCAAAGTACAAAGATTTCTAGCCCATACAGTTATACAAAATGTAATGCGACAAAATCTTTAATGCATGATATCCCAATCAAAACCACCAATGTATCCCTTGCACCTCGTGCTTACTGATCCCCTGAAAAACATTGCTTTAAAACGTCAACAATAATGTTGGTGAATTCATAGGTTTGATAAATCATATATTGTAGGACCACAAGATTTCCCAAGTGTATGATAATGCAACAGATACTAACATCATATAAATATAATTACGTTGATCTAAGCTCATGACACTGAAGCTTGACGTGTATGAATACCAAATTAATGGCCTACATTGCCCGTGGTGATGTTCTAACCCGCAACATCCTATATTCGACATGGTATACGTTCGTTTGTCCAGTGATAGCTAATCACCCAAACAGGGTTGTCAAACCCAATAGATCTATTAATAACATTCGCGCTCACAGTCCCGCAATTAACAGTTCATGATAATGGGCTCAGATATGGGTTATCGCTACTTAGGCAAAACGTAATCATAACATGAAACTTAACCACTTGTGTCCAATTGTAAAGCATTTCATGTTTTTCACCCCAAAAACTTATAAAACAAAGACATGTAAAACGTAGGGCTATGAACTCACGTCTGGTGTGAACAGTAAAAGTTACTGTTCATCAGGGGACCAAAATTATAAAAATGTCAAATATCGATAACCCGTCTTAATACGAAATGATGGGCATAAGAAACGCAAGAAACGGATTAGAAACGTAAAAGTTATGACTATTTTAGCAAAAGTATGTTTATAAACGTTTTAATTTTATAAACATGTTTTCACTTAAACATTTAGATGGTGATTAGCTATATAGACTTATGCATGGTAGGAGTACTTAATGTAATTAGTACTTATACGACCTTAAATTAAATAGGTTGCATCTGACGATTTGCGTGACGAGTTATCTGTGATATTTGGATTATCAGAACTCAAGGTGAGTTCATAGCCCCACGTTTTACATGTTTTTGTTTTATAAGTTTTTGGGGTGAAAAACATGAAATGCTTTACAATTGGACACAAGTGGTTAAGTTTCATGTTATGATTACGTGTTGCCTAAGTAGCGATAACCCATATCTGAGCCCATTATCATGAACTGTCAATTGCGGGACTGTGAGCGCGAATGTTATTAATAGATCTATTGGGTTTGACAACCCCGTTCGGGTGATTAGCTATCACTGGACAAACGAACGTATACCATGTCGAATATAGGATGTTGCGGGTTAGAACATCACCACGGGCAATGTAGGCCATTAATTTGGTATTCATACACGTCAAGCTTCAGTGTCATGAGCTTAGAGCAACGTAATTACATTTATATGATGTCTGCATCTGTTGCATTATCATACACTTGGGAAATCTTGTGGTCCTACAATATATGATTTATCAAACCTATGAATTCACCAACATTATTGTTGACGTTTTAAAGCAATGTTTTTCAGGGGATTAGTAAGCACGAGGTGCAAGGGATACATTGGTGGTTTTGATTGGGATATCATGCATTAAAGATTTTGTCGCATTACATTTTGTATAACTGTATGGGCTAGAAATCTTTGTATTTTGAACAAGTGGACAAGTGAAGCTTCGGCTTATGTAACATATAGTTTGTTAAATCCAATGTATCAATTTTAAATGACTTTTTGGTCGTTCTATATACATCTTGTGTTATTGATCTATGAAGTAACACGCCCCGGACCTTTATTCCGCTGCGACCCAATTTGGGGGTGTTACACCATAAGTGGATGATCGAAGAGAAACCAACAATGAGAAGATGACTCCAAATATTAGTCGAGACCTATAAATCAAGTCGCGACTTAGAATGATATATGATATCATTATAATAGAATAGTTATACAATACTAGTTAAAGAATCTGAAACATAAACAATATTGCACCAAGATTAAACCAAAGTGTTTTTATAAAGTATAATGATGTCTAACCTGTGGTCATATCAAAATAAACATCTACTAAGTCTCTCCCCTTAATTCCTATCTCAATCATACATGGTCATACTTTTCATTTTTCCAAACCTAGACGTAAAAGCCAATTTTCTGATTTTATCCATTTTCATGAGAGCATAATTCCTAAACCATAAAAGATATAGAAGTGAGGCTTTCACCTCTAGAAAGGCCTTGAAGTCTACGTTTCAGAACATTAAGCCTCAAACTCCAAATGTTTACCAATTTTTAGAAAAGGACAATTTACTATCGCTAACTCAAAACAGAAAACTACCGTTTGCAGAATCTAGTCATGATCACCGGACCATATCTCTCATTATATAAAATATATAAAGGTGATATTTTCACCCCTGTAAAACCACATGAATCTAGTTTTCAAAACATTAAGCCAATCATTCAAAGCATTTACCAATCAACGGGAATTCAACTTTTACTAACCAAAGGTCAAACCAGATTTTTAACTGAATTTCTTAGGTTTGCCATTTTAGTCATAAATCCTAAACTAAAATAGAAATGAGTGTGAGGCCAAGTGATGGAGATTCTATAAGATGTCTACCATTTATCCAAGCTTTAAAACCTAAACTTTTAGTTCAAAAACCCTGACATTAACATGCTTTCTAATCGAAGGTCCGGAATTGACCCATGTTCGTATTTTGACCATATCTCCTTCATACGGAGGAATTGGTTGAGCATCCAACTATCTCATGATTACAAGACCTATATATATTCACCCATAAAATTATAGCATAGGCTTCAGGCCAAAATTTTGGAGAACAAGCTCCGTTTACCTGCTGTCCCAAAACAGCCCGCAAAATCCTATTCTAAATCAACCAATAACACATCTAAATCTTCAATTGAGCCATCACAAGACCAAGATACTTCAATGAAATCTATCCCATAACCATTATACCTCACATACACTAATTTACCAAGATCAGTTGAAAAAAATTTACTTGTATGATCATAAAAGCAAAAATCAATAACATGCACTCACTAGAAAATTAAAACAACAAGTTAGGGTGTTAAGAAAGTACTTTTAACTTACAATGGGATGGTTTTAAAAGATCAAACACAACCCTAGATGGGTTATGTTTGCTGCCGAAATCCAAACACCAAAACCAAACACCTTAACTTGATTATCTTGCTTCAATCTTGATCACAATCACTCCTAATTCAACCATTGATAATCCTAGAGCCCTTAATCAATTAAAAACCCTAAATCTTGATGATCTTCAAAACCTTTATTTTCTTTAAATCACTTGCATGTTGGTTTTTATGGATGAGAGATGGTTAGGGTTTGTTGTAGTAGTGATTTAAGGTTGAATGAAGGAGATTTGGTGGGGATTTAAGATTGATGATGGTGGTTTTGGGTTTGTTTGTGTCGAACCATAGAGAGGTGCAGGAAAGGGGTTATAATTTTTTTTTGTTTTTGAAACTGTGTATGTGTGTGTGTGTGTTTGGAGATATAAGGGGGAGGTATTAGTTACAAAAAGAAAATAAAAATAAAAGGGGTGTGTGTTTTGGTTCGGTTGACGCTAGGGAAAAAAAAGAGAGTGGGATTTGGCCTATTCTTACTTAACTAGCAATTCCTAAAATTCTCGGGCCCTAAAACCTTACCTAGCCCGATACTTTTTCCTAAAACGCGATTTTCGTCAAGGTGCAATATAAAACTCGAGGAAAGCGTAAAATACAAAAATAAAAATAATTTGGCACTCAAGGCCCGTATACGGAGTCATTGGTTTCTCGATTGATAAAAATGGATAATTTAAATTGTAAGATTCGCGAGGGTTTTAAAATTAACGATTTTAATAAAAATCGATTAAGAAAATAAAATGAATGATTAAAAATTTAAGATTTAATTATAAATTTAAATTAAGTAGTGACCTTAATTACGGGGTTTTACACGTAATTACATTTTGAGATATTATATGTGTTACATATCTTGAACTTTGAATCTTGCAGTCCTACTTTATATACATACATAAACTTGTAAATTCACCAACTTTATGTTGACGTTTTTAAGTATGTTTTTCTCAGGTCAATAAGTGCACAACATGGATACTTTTGGGAGCGTCATTTTGAAGTCAAAATGCACTAAAGATTTACTGCATTACATTTTGGGATATTTTGTTATGTATTAAAATCTTTATGTTTTCACATCGATGAACAATTTAAGCTTGGAGCTTTTGTAACAAACATTTTAGTTAATTAAATGAATCTTTTAAACAACTCATATATAGGTCGTTCTCTTATCTTGTGCTGTTGTATTATGAAGTAACACTCCTAGACCCTTATTCTGTTGCGACCCAATTTGGGGGTGTTACATTCACCATCTCTGGTTAAGTAACAAGTGCAACCAAAGATGTAAAGGTTTTTGAGTGTAGGTTTTCTGCCTATAATGATATGATATGGTGTCTTTCATGTCTGGGGATGATGAGATATCTATTATGGGAGTAACATGCGATTGCTATAGCTTCAGCCCAAAAGAATAAAGGAAGTTTAGAAGCCGAGAGCATCATTCGAGCAGCCTCAACAAGAGTACGGTTTTGTCTTTCAACAACGCCATTCTGTTCAGGTGTTCGAGGAGTGGATGTTTGATGTTCAATTCCTTCTTCTTTAAAGTATGCATGGAGTGGCTTGTTTAAGAACTTTGTGTCTCTGTCAGTTTGAATAGTAATCACTAAGGCTTGAAGATTCCATTGAATCATCTTTAGAAAGTCTTTAAGTACTTCTAGTATTTCATCCATGGATCTCAGAAAGTGAGTCCAGGTGTAACGAGAGTAGTCATCAACAATAACCAGAATGTATTTCTTTCCATTGATGCTTTCAATCCGCATAGGATCACATAAGTCCATATGCAGCAAATTTATCCGTCCTTTTGAACTTAGAATAGTCTTTGTCTTAAATGTACTTCTCTTTGCTTTACCCAGTTCATTAGATGAACACAGTTAATCCTTGACATATTTCAACTTTGGTAAGACATTCAAAATATCCTTCTTGGAAAGCAAGTTGATGGTGTTAAAGTTAAGATGAGAAAGTCTTTGATGCTATAACCATGCTTGAGTTAGTGAAGCCTTTACTAAGAAACATATTAGAGTTGGTGAAGAAGTTTCTTAAAGAGAAATTGTATAGAGATCAGATCCACTATTACCAGTAAGTAAATCATTTCCTTGAAGATCTCTAACAAAGCAAGTAGATTTTTTGAAAGCAACCTCCCAATCCGCATCATAAAATTGACCAACCGGGAATAGATTGTGATTAAGGCCTTCGACGTAATAAACCCTCTTGATCGTGATATTCCTTGTACCAAATCCTCGTTGTTAGCCTTATTTTATATAAGTCAAACATGAATGTAATCGGTCATCTTTGTTTAGATTAAGTCTTGTAACATAATAGGCTAGTCGGGTTCAACAGGCTTGGACTTTAAGCTAATATTGTCCATGTATCGGGCTCAAAGCCCAACACAAGCCAAGCCCGACCCAAGTAAGAAAGCCTAACGCCACACCTTTAGATTGGACTATAAATACTCTTTCACCTCATGTGATGAAGGGTGTTGGTTACATTTGCTTCCTTGTAATCATACCAAATATCCTCCTTCCTAATCTAATATTCTTCCATTTATTTTCTCTCTACTTTTCTACCTTATTTCGTGGCATATTATGGCTTATTGATAGGCTTATAGTTGTGTTTGGATCTTAGTTATTTGGGATAACATGTGCTATCAATCGCCAAGGGGTTTTACAAGTTTTTGATTTGTGGTTTTATAAGAAAAACGCACCATTTTATAGCTTTAAGCTACGGTCTATTTTTTTTGTTTTTAAGCTTTTCATAGTTTTGATGTTCTAGCTTATTAGTAGGTTTAAATCTGCTTATTTTAGTCTTTTAATCATCTAGCTTATCTAGCTTTTAGCTTATTTTTGTTTTTAAAAAAAATATATTTGAAAATTATAACAAAAAGTGGAAAAATTTTGGTGATAAAAATGTTAAAGTTTATGTTTTTATGATAGATTTAGGCTAGATTTAGTTAGAAGTACAAAAATCTTGGATCAAATCGTTCAAAAACGTAGGTTTTTAAGAGATTTCGAAATGTATTTTCTGATTTTTTTTTGAAGAATAGCGAAATGTGTAAACTCTTGAAGATCAGAGAAATGTGTTTGAAGGTTAGAGAAATGTGCATTTTACACTGCGTAGAGAAATATGCGTAGTGAAATGTGCATAGCGATTTGTGCGTAGAGATTTGTGACATTTCTTCATATAGCGATTTATGTAATACAGGTTACACATTCCATAGCGATTTGTTACATCTCAAGGAAACAAAATGCTGCCTAAATTTCTCTTTCATAGCGAAATGTGCAATAGAGAAATATGCAATCGAGGTTTGTGACAATAGAGATTTGTGACAATATAGGTTTGTGACAATAGAGATTTGTGCAAATGAAATTCATCACCGAAAATCATCCTGTTATCAATTTCGAAACCCAATTTTGGTTTAAACCCAATTCGACTGAGACCAAATTTTGGTAAATTACAACTTTTGGACAATTATTGTGATAACTCATATGGACTTCTAAGACACATAACAAAACAATAATTTCCAACAAGAACAAGCACTTCAAAGTCAAATCAAACCACAATCTCAATCACTTCATAAAACTTAAGATCTGATATTCATTCACAACAACATCAAAATGTCAAATACAAATACTATTGGGAATTATATTTGAGTTGATAAGACAAAACATATGAAAGATGAAGGACTTAAAAGACAAATGAGGAATTCTTCAAAAGATGGAAGATTACAAAAGATTCAGAAGATAAACTTAAAAGTTAGGAAGATTTATTTGTTTCCTAATACTTATCCTTTGTAAACCTAGATATCTCTACTATATAAAGAGATATCAGGCGTGTAGTTTTAGGTATCCAGAAAAGTGTGTGTGTGTACACAAGATACAATGTAGACGTCTAGTAGAGTTGGTGTAGCCCAAGGTCAATGTTTCATTGATTCCTTGTTACAGTTTAGATAACACGTTCTAGACTTGATCATCTAGAATTGGGGCTTGTAGTAGTCATGTATCATAGAATATAATGATGAAATCTTGTTAGAGTAACATTGTTCTTGTGCTAATTCCGCTATGCATATGTGTATGTTCAATGTTATTTTATCCTAGATTAGATCTAAACAATCTGAGCTTACAACGATTTTTTAGAACTTCATAATTGGTATCAGAGCCTCATGGGGCTCTTGATCTAGGATCACAAGGTTTGTTTTGAAGTGGTATTCTTGATGAAAAAGAAGTAACGAATCTCTGTTTGATGTATTGGTGATTTTGGTGAAGTTAGGGTTTTTGCGACACTAAATACTTAAAAAAAAGACGACTATGATTATTTTTGGTGCAAGTCGTGTTGGTGAAAAATAGTTTTTTTTCATTAAACTCTAATCTGGTCATGAAGATTGATTCGTCCTTGGTTCCAAGAAGTAGCGGGTACGATTGGTTTGTGAACAAAAGAACGAGCAGCAGGGTTTGACGAACAACTAATCGTTTCTTGGTATTAAGAAGAAGCTGTTGAAAACCCTAATTATCTAAGGTTTGGTCGTTTATTGGTATGGAGAAAAAGGCAGCAGCATTTTGATCTTGATTCGAGTTTGTACTGTTCACATTGATTATTAAAGCTGCTTGGGCTTGAAGGTATGTTAGTGCTGCTTATGTACATGTTTCTGCTGTCAAGGAAGATAAGAAAGTTTAATACTGCCAATGAACACTTAGTACTGCTAATAAAAGTTTATACTGCCAGTTGGATATTAGTACTGCTGGGCTTAAAGTTAATATTGCTGATTGGATTCGAAACAAGTATATTAAGGCTACAAGCTTTGATTAGTGATGCCAATGGCAGTTAATACTGCTAGCCTTATTAAAGTAGTTAGTGTTGCTCAAATTTTTTATGCTGCCAACATGAAGGTTAATACTGCTAGAGCATAAAAGAGTTAATACTGCTAGCCTTATCAGTTAATGATGCTAGAGTATTTTTAAGCAGTTAATGCTGCCAGGCTTATTTCGTATGTTTGTACTGACAGTATTAAATAAGTTTATGATGCTAGCTTTATGCGATAACGGATAACACACGAGTTTGGTTCTTGGCTGACTTTGAAGAAGTTGGACAACACACACAGATTGGATTTGGTTTACACGTTCTTAACAGATTATAAAGGCTTGTTTTTGGATTATTTAATTGGTCACGAAGAAGATTGTTTATCACCTATTTGAAGATGAAGTGGAATTTTTCGGATGCGTGTTCTTATCATATCTTAAAGTGGGTATTACACTTTAAAGGTAACTTGTTCGTGCTTAGAAACGATGTGATGAAGACTTGACATATCTAGCAAAGGTGTGTGATCTACAAACTTATGGTGCTCAATGCTCACATTTGCTATCACTTTGGTTATGTGTCTCATAGAAGATGAGGATTTTGTCAAGAGGTTGCGATCTACTTATACTTTGGTCTTGGTATGAGTTTGACGTCACGTGGATAGTACAAGATATAAGACACAAGTTTGGGTTGTTCTACTTCAGCATCAAATTGGTAATACTTAGTTTTCTTCATCAGTAATCATTACATAGAGCCTACATTCAAGAAATGGTTAACATATGGGTTTCAGGGGAAGCTTAATGTTAAAATGTTTAACCATTTATATGCTACATCAAGGTGAAGGTTTTTACTACTGCTAGTTATTATTACTACTGCTAGTTTAAGTTTCTACTGCTCAAGTTCATTTATCTTAAGGCGCGTCATGGAGGGTAATTTGAGTTGATGGAAGGCTGGATTAGGAGTGTGATAGTGATTTGTGGTTGTCGAAATCAAAGTTGCATACTTTAGTCCCCTATTTGATTATGACAAAAAGGGGAAGAAGATTTACAAAGAAGATGTGCAACTTACAGATCCTTGGTGGAATTGTATAGTTCTATTCTTTCATATATATTAGCTTAAGGGGAAGAAGCTCGTGCTTATTTTCGTTTTTTTATTATCAACTAAGGGAAGATTGTTGAGAATTATATTTGAGTTGATAAGACAAAACATATGAAAGATGAAGGACTTAAAAGACAAAGGAGGAGTTCTTCAAAAGATGGAAGATTACAAAAGATTCAGAAGAAAAACTTAAAAGTTAGGAAGATTTATTTGTTTCCTAATACTTATCCTTTGTAAACCTAGATATCTCTACTATATAAAGAGATATCAGGCATGTAGTTTTAGGTATCTAGAAAAGTGTGTGTGTGTACACAAGATACAATGTAGACGTCTAGTAGAGTTGGTGTAGGCCCAAGGTCAATGTTTCATTGATTCCTTGTTATAGTTTAGATAACACGTTCTAGACTTGATCATCTAGAACCGAGCTTGTAGTAGTCATGTATCATAGAAGATAATGATGAAACCTTGTTAGAGTAACATTGTTCTTGTGCTAATTCCGCTATGCATATGTTTATGTTCAATGTTATTTTATCCTAGATTAGATCTAAACAATCTGAGCTTACAACGATTCTTTAATCTTCACAAATACCAATTTGCAAACTCAAATATCAAATGCTCTTTATAATGCCATTATGGAAGCAGGTGGTAAAGACCGTCCACCAATGTTAGCACCTGGTAACTATGTTCAATGGAAATCCCGAATCAAGAGATACATCGACACCAAACCTAATAATGAACTCATCCACTATTGTCTCCAGAATCTACCTTACAAATTCAAATGGGCTGAAAGAACAATTCCAATTGCAGAAGGTAGTTCAGAAACCACTACAGAAGGGTACATAGAGAACTATAAGAATGTTTCACAACACAAAAGGAACCAATTGGATGCTGAAGCTGAATCTGTTCAGATAATTCTCATAGGGATAGATAATGATATCTACTCCACAGTTGATGCTTGTCCAAATGCATGTGAGATGTGGAAAGCAATTGAAAGTTTGAAACAAGGTAAGTCAATCAATGTTCAAGATCTTAAAACCAATTTATATTAGGAGTTTAGAAAGTTCACATCACGAGATGGTGAATCACTTGAATCGTATTAATCAAGGTTCTACAAGATGATGAATGAGCTTGTCAGAAATTAGTGTGATGTGACCAATCATCAAGTGAATGTTCAGTTCTTACTTCAATTACAACCAGAATGGCAAAGGTTTGTGACACTCGTCAAACAGAGTCAAGAGTTGAAGACTATTTCCTACCATAAACTTTATGACATCCTAAAGAAACACCAAAATAAAGTCAACGAGATAAGAGCTGAAAGACTAACACGTATTGCTAATCCACTTGCACTTGTTGCTCAACAACAACCAATTTATCATCCTCAAAACATCCTAATCACTACACTCAAAATTCCTCAACCAGATCACAACAAGCTGCTACCAGAAACAGAGGTAAAGCAATTGTCAACTCTCCTCTACGCACTTATGATCAAGAATCTACTATGGTTGCTGAAGATGGTGAAATTTCAAAGGAAAAGGAGATTGATAAACTCATGGCTTTAATTTCTCTATCATTAAAGAAAATCTACAAACCTACCAACAACAACCTCAGAACTTCATCAAACACCAGTAGAGCAAATCAGGATAATACTCCAAGAATCAACAAAGAAACTAGGTATGATAATAAAAGGGCATTCAATGTTTCTGGGGATAGGGAGAATGTAGGTACACACGTTGTGCAGTAGTTTGGGATTCAGTGTTATAATTGCAAGGAATATGGGCATGTAGCAAGGGAATGTCAGAAACCAAAATGGGCAAAGGATGCATCTTATCAAAAGGAGAAGATGCTATTGTGTAAGCAAGAAGAAGTTGGATTTCAGTTGAATTTAGAGCAACCTGACTGGAGGGATGACACTGATGATGAACTTGAAGATCAGGAATTGGAAGCACATTATCTGTATATGGCACAGATTCAAGAGGTTACTCCAGATGCTACAGATAATTCTGGACCCATCTTTGATGCTGAGCCGTTGCAAAATGTGCAAAATGATAATAATAACTATAATGTGTTAGCTAATGACAGCGAACATCCTGAGCAACTTGAATATGTTAATGTCATATATCTGAAGGAACACAGTGATACTAATATCATTACTGATTCATTGGATATGAGCAATAATGTAGAGAGGCTGACCAGGATAAAGATGAAGATCTTGCTAGTGAACATGATTTGCTTGCTTCTTTAATTGAAAAACTAAAATGTGAAATTAATGAAAGCAAAGATCATAATAAACTATTTGAATCATCAAACAAGACTTTAGTTAATAAATTGAAAAGTGAAATTGCAGATTTCAAAAACAAAAAGAAGTGTTTAGAATCATCAAATACTCATTTCAAAGAAGCAAACACAGAACTAGCAAAGAATAATCAATTGATGTTCAAAGACCTTAAGAAGCTCCAAGTTAAACTTGATAGATATCATGATGTAAATTATGCGTCAAAGGTGGAAATTGATTGTGCAAAAGCTAAAGGAGAACTAATCTCATATAAAATGTCTTCTGAAAAGTCATTTAATGAATATACTTGAAAGATAAATGACTTAAATCAAATGATTTTAGAAATAAAAAAGAAGCTTATTGCACATCAAGAATCCATCTCCATAATGTCACAAGAAAAAGAGGCTCAAAATAAGTTTTACAAAACTCGTAAAGACAAAGAAATTAAAAGGGTCATTGCTTTGGAAAACAAAGTCAAGGTTTTGGATGAAAGTGTATATAAAACCGGTCAAGCAGTTCAAACACTGAATATGCTTAATCATAACTGTAAAATGAGTTTTGTTAAACCTGAGTTCATCAAGAAAGCTCAAAGAGCGAATCCTCGTCTGTATGATATAGGTTGATATAATGATAATCTTGCCTTAATGTTAGCTCCTGAGTCTGACGAAACGATTCGTCTTGCCCAAGAAAGTCGATCGAAATTAAGTGATTTAATTAAACCTTTTGATTATAAAAACTTGAATAATCTTTATGATTTGTCCGTTCCACAACGTGAAAAGTCTACTGAACAAAGATATTTTTCAAAAAGGTCAAAAATAAGTCATACACCTGTAAAAAATGGAAATTCAAAAGAGTCTTTTAATAAACAAACAACTTTGTTAGGAAAACGGATGGATGAATCCATTATGTAGGATCAAAAGTGTAAAAGCTCTAAAGAACTTTTCAAAATTAAAAGTAGTACTGACATGATTTTTGATGGAGTGGAACGTTACAAGCAAACAATTGCTAAAAGGACATACTTTGGTCATATAGATCCATTTATTCAAAATACTGTTGAAGGAAATTTTAGTCCCCAAATTCGTGCAATTTTGGCTGATTTAGAAAAATTTCACTTGTGTTTGAAAGAGGAAATGGTTGCAGATTTGAGATACTTTAATTCTCTTGAAAATGAAGTAGACTCTCTTAAATCTCAACCAGAAACTCAAAAAACACAGTTTTTGAATGAAATCAACCGACTTTCTAGAGAATATTATTATGATGATCACATGAATGCTATACTTGGTGTATATACAACCCTTGATGAATTCACTGACTTACAATGTGATTATGTGGACCAATGTAGTTAAATGTGAAAGTCTTGAAAAAGAGCTTTCAGAAAGAACAAAAAATGTCAACAACAAATATTTCAATGAATTGTCAAAAAGATTTTCTGAACTTGAACCACATTCAATTAATGTTGAACTCGCTTTACAGCGAAGATAGGAACAACTTAATAATGACAAAGTTTGGAAACAAAAAGAATCGAATTCATTTCGAGAATTAAATATCAAATATTTTGAAATTCAAGATCTGAAAGCTCAATTACAAGACAAAGACATTGCAATAAGTGAGTTGAAGAAACTTATTGAAAAAATGAAAGGAAAATTTGTGGAAACTAAGTTTGAAAAATCATCGGTTATTTAACAACCAAATGCTTTTAAAAGTCAAAGAAAATCATTTTTAGGTAAACCAGCTACTTTTTCATACTCTCTTGCAAAGAAAGATTTTTCAAAGTTAAAGACGGTAACCATAAATAATGTGTCCAATGATCTTTCAAATCCAAACACTACACAAATTTTGCCTCAAATTGTGAATACAATTCAAAAGAACACAAATATGATTGCATCAAGAATGTACAAAGTGCACACAATGCCTAATCAAACTAGCACAATTCAGTTGCCTCAAGACATTAGGAAAAGTAACAAACGTGTGTCTTTCTCTACAAGAGTAATTCCTACTACTAGTGTTAGCAGACCACAGCTTAAGACCAATAAATTAGAAGATAGAGTCATGCATAACAATAGTCAAGGGAATAAGCAACAAGTAGAAGACCACTGTAGGAATTTTAAGGTTTCTAATAATAAAACGTTTATAACTGCGTGTAATGACAATTTAAATGCTAAGACCTCGAATGTAAAATTTGTCTGTATTACATGTGGAAAATGTGTCCTGAATGACAATCATGATATGTGTGCTCTTCATTATATTAATGGCGTAGATACTAGCACTAAACAGCCAATTGTTGTGCCTATTAGTACTAGAAAACCCAAGCGAACTATGAACCAATCTGTTGCAACACCATTTAAGAAAACAATTGCTGCAGAATCTACTAATCAGAAACCTAGAAGCAAAATTAGGAAGCAATATGAGCATGTTAGTAAGACATGTAGATGGTGGTACTCTAAGATCACACCACCAGGATATAAATGGAAACCTAAGCACAGTACAGTGAATGTTACACCAAATGTTAGTATGCCTCTAGGAAATAAATCTAAAAGTACTAATATTTCAGAATCTATAAAACTTAGAGGATCCACTTTGTCCAATACTTCATTGTCTTCTAATTCTTTTGCAGCTCGTAGAGATAATTCTATTCATCGTCGACTTTGGGTGCTCAAAGCACATGATGGGAAATCTCAAGCTTCTAAGTAATTTTATGGAGAAATTTCTAGGTATGGTGAAGTTTGGAAATGATCAAATTGAACTGATTCTTGGTTATGGAGATCTTGTTCAAGGGAATGTAACCATCAAAAGGGTTTATTACGTCGAAGGGCTGAATCATAATTTATTCTCCGTTGGTCAATTTTGTGATGCGGAATTGGAAGTTGCTTTTTGGAAGTCTACATGTTACATCTCGTGATTTGAAGGGAAATAATCTTCTCACAAGTTCTCGTGGCATATATATTTATTCTATCACTCTTCAAGACACATCAACTCACATTCTAATTTGCTTAATGGCTAAAGCTTTATCTTTACAAGCATGGTTATGGCATCGTCGTCTTTCACATTTAAACTTTGATACCATCAACTTGCTTTCAAAGTATGATATTATGACTGGCCTTCTAAAATTGCCTCTAATGGTGTCAGATCATGTCAGTTCTGATCCCGTTCCACAATGTCCGACCACGACACTTGAACAAGACAATTTAAGTCCCGATACCCAAAGTCAAGAAAATGTTCCTCATGCAGCCGAGACAGTAACAACGTCAAATGAGCTAGATTTGCTAATTAGTCGGATGTTCGATGAATTACTCAATGGAACTACTCCAGTTGTGTCAAAGTCTTCCGCTGTAACTGCTGCTGATGCACATGATAAACATCAACTACAAAACACAAATCCATCTACTTCAACAACTGTTGCTGCAGATACACCTTCAATGAACATTCAAACAACACCTAAAACTACAAGTCAAGCACCAAATCCAGCACCAACTGTTACTACTACTGAGAACATTAATCAAGCAGAAACTCAAAAAGAAAATGCACAAGTTAAAGAAGACGAATTTATCAAAAATTTCAATACACCGATACATGAACATGGGGAGACATCTTCTCGATATGTTGATTCGTCAAACATGCATACATTCTATCAACGACATCCTTCTGAACATCGTTAGACAAAATATCATCCATTAGAACAAGTCATTGGAAATCCTTCTCAATCAATTAGAACAAGACGTTAGCTAGAAACAGATGGCGAGATGTGTATGTTCGCACTCACCGTGAGTCGAACCGAACCTAAGAACATCAAAGAAGCCATGGCTGATTCTGCATGGATTGAAGCGATGCAGGAAGAAATTCACCAGTATGAATGACTAAATGTATGGGAATTAGTCGACAGACCCTTATGCAAAAATATCATTAACATGAAGTGGCTCTAAAAAATAAACATGATGAAGAGTATACTATAATCCGCAACAAAGCTCGTCTTGTAGCTAAAGGATACGGTCAGCAGGAAAGAATTGATTTTGACGAGTCATTTAAGCCAGTCGCTTGGTTGGAAGCTGTCCGATTATTCATTGCGTATGCTGCACACAAATCATTTCCAATATACCATATGGACGTCAAGACAACATTTCTTAACAGGCCTTTGAAGGAAGAAGTGTACGTTAATCATCCAGATGGATTCGTAGACCCACATCATCCTGACAAAGTCTACTGTCTCAAAAGGGCATTATATGGACTCAAACAAGCTCCAAGAGCGTGGTATGATGAACTCTCCAACTTCCTGGTATCCAAAAGTTTCTCCAAAGGTTCTATTAATCCAACTCTGTTCATTACTAAAAAGGGGAAGACATATTGCTTGTGCAAATTTACGTTGATGACATTATTTTTGGTTCTACGAACCCAAACCTTTCCAAAAAGTTTGAAAAACTAATTTACAACAAGTTTGAAATGTCTATGATGGGGGAGCTGAAGTTCTTTCTAGGAATTCAGATTTACCAATCCCTACGTGGTATCTTTATAAACCAAGCTAAGTATGATCAAGAGATATTTAATAAGCATGGTATAACCTCATGTGACAGCATTGGTACTCCAATGGCTACTAAACCCCTAGATGCTGAATTGAGTGGAACTCCGGTTGACCAAACAAAATATCATAGCATGGTCGAAGCACTCATGTATTTAATAGCAAATAGACCAGATATTGTTCATGCAACATGTTATTGTGCTCGTTATCAAGTGAGACCAACTGAAAAACACCTCAAAGAGGTTAAACGGATCTTTCGATACCTTAAGAATACCATTAATATGGGACTCTGATACCCGAAGGACACCAGTTTCAAACTAACGGCTTTTTCAAATTTGGATCACGCGGGCTGTCTCGGCTCACGTAAGAGCACATCTGGTGGAATTCAATTTCTAGGCGGTGATAAGCTAGTCAGCTGGTCGTCCAAGAAGCATGACTGCACCTCTATGTCTTCAAAAGAAGCCGAGTATGTGTCTTTATCTGCGTGTTGCGCCCAAGTTCTATAGATAAGAACTCAGCTCATAGATTATAGCTTTTACTTTGATAAAATACCTATGTATTGTGACTCACAAGCATCCATGGCTACTTGTGCAATCCAGTCCAGCATTCCCGTACCAAGCACATTAATGCCAGATATCACTTCATAAAAGAACATGTTGAAAAGGGTATAGTTGAATTATTCTTTGTCGGAACTGAATACCAGTTACCTGACCTGTTTACTAAAGCCTTACCCAAAGATAGGTTTAAGTATCTCATCAGACGACTTGGTATGCGATGTTTAACTCCAAAAGAATTGGAGGTTCTGGCAAACGCATCTGCTTGATAGATCAAACATCGAACTTGTAAATATTTATGAAAAAATATACAAAAATATAAAACTAAGAAAAAGAAAATAGAAAAATATAAAATCTTCAAAAACAAAATACAAAATCAAAAAATTTCAAAAATACCAAAAATAATCTTCTCGACATGTCTCTTGGAATCGATAACATTTACGTACCTAGAAATGTCGATTAATATTGACACGGGTGTGTAAATGAAAGTTTCGAGCAGAGAGTTTAAACATTTCAAAACATGTCATTTCTAATTTTTCTCTTTGACTTATATACATTTCAGTGCAGAACTCGGACCTTATTGTAAGGAAAGTGTATCTTTAAAAGATAACTTATCCTATCAATGAGAAAGTCAAAATTCTTGGGTCTTGGGCTCCTAGACAAAGCATTCAAAGTTTTGAGCTCATGACAATGGCTTACAGTCATTTCAGACTGTAACCCGGACTCAAATGTTAGGGAAATGTACGCTTCAGTGCGCTTACTCTAAAAATAGAAAATAAGTCTTCTATCATGTGGTGTTTTAAAAACCGTTGAACATAATTTTTCAAAAAGAACTTTTAATGACAAATTGTTTAATATATAATTTGTGGTATCTTTCCATAATAAGTGGTATTTGTTTAAATTGTGTGTTCAACACTCCCTTCCTCGATATATTTAACAATTGGTACAATATTAAATGTCTATAAGTGGTACAATTGGTAAAAATAATGCTCAAATAATGTCATCTTAACAAGTGAATCTATTTTTGAGGGGGAGCTTTTAAAACTAAAAGCCTTTAATGTTTTTTGGGTACATCTCATAAATGTCAATCTTATGTATCCAAAAACATTCAGTGAAATTAAAATGTGGTAATTCAAAAGTCAAATTCACGAGAAGACTGAGCACAATCTTTCAAGACCTTATCAATGTTACTTCAAAATTGTGTGCTCATGTCTTAAGCACCACTGTTCACCAAGGCAATCTGAAAAATGTTCAATAATACATGCAATCTTGTGGTAACATTTTTCTCCCCATGAAACTTTTTATGTCTCAAATTTTAATCAATTGGAATTTCAAATACTAAAGGATTTATTATTTTTAATAAGGGGAGAAAATATGATTTAGAAGAATATGATCTTTAAGACTCTAAGTGCACAACTTCTACCTACTTGTGCAAAATAATTTCAAATCTCGATGCACATATGTGGGGGGGGGGGGGGGGTATTTCAAAAGGATGAAACTCTTAAAGTGTTAAAAATATCTTGATTTCTATGAAACACTTTGATTGATTTTTCAATGGTTTTATTGTTTCGATCTCTATACCAAACAACCAATTAACTTACAACATCATTGAAGTCATAAGGTGGTTAAGGTTAGGTATAAGTCCTATGATCCAACCAAAACCAGAGGGATCTACCCATGGACATTCCATAGTTAGATTAGAAGTCCTTAGGTAAGATTGAAAGTGAATGAAAATAAGGGAATAATGCCGACTAAGGTTGAGCTAACACTGGAAAAATCACAATAAGGTGTTAGTGATGACACCTTGGTAAGCATTGAAGGGGTTAAAGAATTAAAAAGAAATGTATGGATAAAGGGTGAAAAGAAAGAAGCCCTCCACATAACTTAAGCAGAAACCGATTCAATACATAATCTATCAAAATCACAAAGATGATTGTTGGTATTGAAGAAAGCCGTCATGGACCCAGTGATGCAATGCACAACCCTTCCCAGCCATTCAAGTTTCTCTCAAAAGAAACTTGTCTCATTTGTCCCGGAGATACACAAGTTATCTATTGACTTTCTCACCCCGAGATTGTTGATAATGAATAGGTGGCAGTCAGTTATAGCCTCCGATTACTAAAACCACAGTGCACAAATCGAGTCTAGAGCCAGAAGAGATCAAATTACAAATCTCATTAGGACACAATCTATGTATAACACTTTTTGTTCATCAATATACAACATTTGGCATCAAAGAGTCCTACGCATTATCCTTGTGATCTTGCCAGAACATCAGAGTGATACTCTTTAGTATTCACAGTGACGATGGAAATCCTTTCAGTGTCAACATCAAACAGCACTGTGGTAGGTGACTTACAAGATTCTATTTGAATCAAGCTTGTGATAACTGGATATCGATTTAGTCCAGTAATGAATTGACGACTTAATCAGAAAGATAGTAACTATCTGATTCACTCTTATCGTGCAGTCTACTTTGAGACATTCCGATAATGAGAACAAGGAAGCATGGTTAATCTAATACATATGTGTTAGAAGATCCTACGCTTTAAAGCTAGAAAACCTGTCAAGGAGGTTCTTCCAAGTTGAACCTACCTGATCACAGGTTGGTCCTCACGGAACCAGAGGTTATTGCAACCAAATCTCGACGAATGACAAAGCCATATTCGTCCAATTCTGCTGTTTATTACTAACATTAAAATGTAGGTACAAACATCGGTGTTGCAACCTCGTTCCAGCTAAGTCGGATTCATTAACACATGCTCATACTCAAGCTTTTAAAATTAATCATTCAGCATCAAGATTGTTGATACTAAACTTTCTCATCGTTAAAGAACTCAAAGTCAAATACAGAATCATTAATTGGGGAAGATTGCTAGTCTTATGTTTATATAAGTCAAACAAGAATGCAATAAGTATGAGTATGTTGGTCAAAAGCACAAGTTGATCAAGAAAGTCAAATCAAGATAATTCAAGACAAAGAGATGATGCAAGATAAAGATCTCAAGAACTCAAAGTTAAAAGATGAAGGCTCAAGATCAAGATCACATAAATGACACCGAAAGAATGTCGTCGGTCGTCTTAAGCATGATTGAATAGGGCCATTACAAACAAGAAAAGACAAAGACAAGACCAAAGAAGGTAAAACTCAAAATTCAAATTAGATCTTCAACATTAGGAAGATAAAGCCAAATCAAGATAACCTCCATCAAGAACATCAACATTAAGGAGATCAAAGAAGACCTCAACATTGGGGGAGATTGTTAGCCTTATTTTATATAAGTCAAACATGAATGTAATCGGTCGTGTTTGTTTAGATTAAGTCTTGTAACGTAATAGGCTAGTCGGGTTCAAAGGGTTTAGACTTTAAGCTAATATTGTCCATGTATCGGGCTCAAAGCCCAACACAAGCCAAGCCCGGCCTAAGTAAGAAAGCCCAACGCCACACCTTTGGCTTGGACTATAAATACCCCTTTACCTCATGTGATGAAGGGTGTTGGTTACATTTGCTTCCTTGTAATCATACCAAATATCCTCCTTCCTAATCGAACATTCTTCCATTTCTTCTCTCTACTTTTCTACCTTATTTCATGGCATATTATGGCTTATTGGTAGGCTTATAGTTGTGTTTGGATCTTAGTTATTTGGGATAACACCCGCAACCAAGAATAGGAGCAAATTGATCATTTCCAAACCGAACCGTACCCAGATATTTCTTTATGAAATTACACAGCAACTTGAGGTTGCCCGTCATATGCTTTGTGCATCCAGAGTCAATAATGAATGGGATGAGTTGAACAATCTGCAAGAGAATTAGAGGACGATGGAACATTTGATAAATTGGATCCTAAATAAGTATTGGGTGTAGAGTCGTTAGTTGTCCTAGATGCAATATCTATAACGGAAATAATACTCGTTGATACGATGTCTTTCCTAATTTTAGGCACCCATTTATTCTTAATCTTAGGAATCCATTTATATCCTGATGGACATTGTTTTTCTATCCACCATTTCCATGCCTGACTAGTGTTCTCATACAACATCTTAAAATAACTCTTGGATTTCTAAATAGTAGATTCTGATGCAACCGTTTTCTTATGGGTTGTTGCAACAGATTGGTTCAATTTACTTTTAGGTTTTCTCATACTAATAGGCACTACATTAGGCTTTTTAGTTCTAGCATTCACGTCATTGATAAATTTAGAAATACAAGCATCATGATTTGAATTAAACACACATTTTCCACAATTAGCACAAACAATATTAACATTCAAAGTTCTTGATTTTAAACTGTCATTACATGCAGTTACAGAATTTGTTTTATTAGAAAAACTAAAATTCCTACGGTGGTCTTCTACTTCCATCTTCTTAAGCTTCACTTGACTATTGTTTTGCACGACCTTATCTTTTATTTGAGTGCTCCTAAGCTGTGGCCTGCTAATACTAGTTCTGTGAATTACTCATGTAGAGGTAGATACACGAGGATTAGTATTCCTAGAAGTCTGAGGCAACTGAGGTGCTCTAGTTTGCGTTGTCCTAATGTCAATTCGATACATTCCTGGTTTAATCACATTTGTGCTTCAGACAACTTGTCTTGCTGTTTTTGATAAAATTTGTGTAGTGACTGGTTTCGATAAACTCCCTGACACATTATTTTCGGTAACTAACTTTGTCTTTGAAAAATCTTTTCTTTTAAGAGAATCTGAAAAAGTAGTCGGTTTGCCTAAAACTGATGGTTTTGGAATCCTTAGAGCATTTGGTTGTCGAGCAACAGATGGTTTAACAAACTTAGTATCCACAGATTTTCCTTTAAACTTCTCAATGAGTTTCTTTAACTCACTTATTGCGATGTTTTTGTCTTGCAATTGAGCTTTCAAATCTTGTATTTCAAAATATTGTTCAATTTGATCTCGAAATGAAGAAGATTCATTTTGTTTCCACAGTTTGTCATTTTTGAGTTGTTCTTGACACTGTCGTAAAGTTAGTTCAAGAGAAATTAAGTGCTTTTCAAGTTTAGCAAAACTTCGTCAAAAGCTCAATGTAAACTTCTTCATTGACATTTTCATTGTTTTTGGAAAGCTCATTCGCAAGACGTTCACATTCTTTGATTTTGTCAAGATACAAACATTGCATTTCAGTTTGTTCATCTAAGTCAGCTAAAGAATGGAAGATAGAACACATGATATCCTTTGACACACACTCTTGGAGAAGTAGATCATTTTTTTAGGTAAAGGGGATTACTCCGGTAAACTATATTAATCACAAATAACGTTGAAGTACAACGGAATGTGGCAGGAGTACCATGTAAAATCCGACAATTTTCGAAATTTTAAATGACTTAGGTCGCGATAAACTCCCTGACACATTATATTTCGT
>BQNB010017740.1:0-65922 GCA_026074375.1 Tanacetum coccineum | reverse complement strand
ATAAAAAGCTAGTCTGCCACATATCTTTGCTTATTTTTCAGCTCATTTTTGAGATTCATAAAAAAGTCCAAGTTTTAAACATGCTTATTTTTGTGTCTTTTATAAGTTTTTTTAAAAAAAGTAAAAAAAAAATTATAAAAAAAGAAGAGGCCAGGGATTTAACCCTGGACCTCCCCCTTTTCAAGCAAACATCCCACAAACCCACACTCATAACCATCATGCTACAATAGCTCATCCGGTATGAGTTTGCAAAATTAATCATTTAACCCATTCTTTAGTCCATAAGCCCATAAGCTGTTTAGAGCTTATTCCAATAAACTGGCAATCCCAGCTTATTTTTCCTGAAACCAGCATAGCTTAATCTACTTTCTGTATTTTTTTTCAATTTTCCAAAATTGTTTTCTATTTTTAATCATTTATTTTCTTTAAAACTGTTTTTAAATCATAATAAATAAAATAAAAGTCAAAAAAATATAAATCTTTTTTAGAAAATTTTCTTTTATCAATTAGGACCTAGGAAAAATACATTTGCACCCGTAGGGTCATTTTTGCAAAATTTCATTTTTTAAAGAACGGGATTCGTTCCCGTTCCCGTTTTTTGTGTTTAAAAGCCCAAGTCAATTCCGTTTTCGTTCTAGTTTTCTTTAATCTTACTTTTTAGTTAATTAGAGTCTATTAAAAGTGAATTAACAATTTTAGGTTAATTTTTTAGAAATTAAGTTTTTTAAGTGTCGTTTTTAGATTTCCGTTTACGTTTTTAGCTTAATTTTATGTGCCTTTTCATTTTTAGAGTAGATTGCATTAAATTCTCTGTAGATTTAGAAATAAATCCAAAATCTTGTTCCATTCAAGCTTTAAATGTCAATCCGTCTCTCGACTTTCCAATTCACTCCTCGTTAGGGATAAACGACCCGGGAATATCACATACTACTTTCGATTTCATTGATTTTGTGGATTTTGATCCTTATTATATATTTATATTTATTTATATATATAAAGGGTTGGAATAAGGGTTTAATTTAACATTAATCATGGATGTGAGTCTTGATTTCGTTCTAGGGCTACCTCGAACACAAAGGAATAAATATTTAACTATGGTGGTGGTCGATCGGTTCTCCAAAATGGCGCATTTTATTGCTTGCAACAAGAAGTTTGATGCATCATAAGTAAGACGTTTATTTATGCAGGAGGTTGTACGATTGCATGGTGTACCTAAGACTATCACTTCTAATCATGATGTGAAGTTCGTTAGTCATTTTTGTCGTACATTATGGCGCAAGATGAGAACTCAACTTGTGTTTAGTTCATCACACTGGTATGTGCTTAAATACACATACCATTTACCTAATAAAACGAGCTAAAAAGACCAATAATACATGAAAAAAAAATGCATAAAATTTTGTGTGTGTTGTCTATTGTTGTCCGCAGTAACAGAATATGCACAAGACAAAAATAATGCAAAACGGACAAAACCGAGCACAGGAATGGAATGAGCGCGAAAAATCAAAGCCGAAGGCAAATACATTTTTAATAGGCCAACCCGTACCCATTTTATTGGGCCGGGTCAGCCCAATAAGAATGATACTATATATCTTAAGCCCTTTATAAAGCCTTAACCAATCCATTAAATCTTTTAACCCATCAAAATCCCAACACCAAGCCCAAGTTATAAACAAGTGGTCAAAGCACGGGTCAAACCTTCCAAAGTCAAAAGTACTGGTAAAATCCCACCCCTTTTTCCCTCCCTCTCTTTTACACAAAGCACACACACTCGCAGGGTAAAAACCCCATTCACCCAACACACACCCTTCCTTCTAGAACCCCCTGACACCCTCTGACACACTCCAATACACGCTGGCAATCCCAAGAATTATGATTGGTTGATGTGACGTGGTGATCAAATTAAGGGCTCAGATTGATTAGAAGAATGAGGCGGTTTGATTGGATGGCTTGGATTGAAGATATAAGGCTCCTCATTCCCTCCTCAAAGAGAAAACACACCCCAAGCCCATGGCTCATCTATAAATAGGACTAGTATCTCTTTGTAAAAATCATCTAGGAGTAGGGTAGTGTAGAATAGCTTTTATGTAATTTTCAGCTTATTTTATGCTTAATGTAATGGAACTCAGCTTATTGTAATTCCCTTTTGATTAATAAAAAGCACTTTTCATTTAAAGTAATTTGTGTTCTTTTAATTCATTTCTCTCTTAAGCAATTTACTTAAATGTTTTAAAAAGCTATAATGTGTACTCAATCTCTCTTTCAGCTCAAATAAGCCCCTAAAAGCTTATTTGAGCTTGTTTGTTAAATTTCAAGTCAATTGGTTAAGGTTTGGGTATTTTAGCTTTATGGAAGATAAGCTAGCAATGGATGAGCTTATGGGGTCTTAACTAGCTTGTGCAAACAAGCTAGAGCTTGTTGACTTTAGCTCATTTGAGCATTTAAATCCTTGTTTAAGCAAAAGGATTAATGTAACTTTTCTTTCTCATCTCTTAGCTATTATTTGTATTTTCTTATTAAACCGCTTATTTCTGCTTATTCTGCTTTAATTGTACTTATTCTGCATTAATATTGTTTATTACATTTAGATAATTGCTTTTTATAATCTGTTTTTGGCTCAAAGGTAATTTTTCAGAAAATAAGAGGGTGTTTGGCACAAACAGTTTTAACATGATAAAACTTTACTGATGTGTAACGTTTGGGTTACAAATCTAACTTAACAAACTCTAAATGATTCTCATATGTAGTTTTCACAAGTCTAAAGCTTGTCTTTTTTAGTTTTTAAGTTTGTCCTGACATATTTTCTTTTTTGCTAGTTTTAAGTTTTCAAAATTTTGATAATTAGTTGAATCCTTTTCAAATATATTTGGTGAATGGTTTTTGTGCTCAAGTTAAGTTTAACATGCATCATTTTCCATCTGATTTGAGCTTTAAGTTTAGGAAAAGGAGTTCAATCCTTTTAGCTCAAATTTGGTAATCTAGTTGTGTGTTCTTAACTGTTCAAATGTGCAGTTTCTTTGAAGTAATAATCTAGCCCCTTTTAGTTTAATTTGTTGTATTAAACATACAGCTTATTGGAGTCCTAGCTTAATCTATTTCTAGTTTCTTTTTAGATTGTCAAGTCAGTTTTAGTTTCAAAAGAGTCAAAGCTAAAAGAAGTCTAAAAAGGGCAGTTTGTTCAGCTTAGGATTTTTAGCTTATTTAGTGGTTAATTAAGCTTAATTTTTGGTTGTTCTTGCTTATTTAGTTTAGTGCTTTGTTTGTTTGTAGGTTTTTGTGCTTTTTAATTTGCATATTGAGTCTTTAAAATAAGTTTCAATTAGTCTTAAATTCAAAGCAAAAAAAAGAGTAGTCCTGTCACTTTTCAAAGTCCTTTTCCCTAGCTTATTATCTTACCAATTATCTAATTCTATGTTCTATGTGTCCTTTGGATGTTAATGTTTATCTGTTTTAAGCTTTTAGCTTATGTTAAGAGCTTTTTGTGTCCTTAAGTCTAGCTCAAAAGTTAGTAAAAGGTCTTTTAAAAAGTATTTTAAGCCTGCTGTCTTAGTGTCTTTTTGGATGCTTTCAGTTATACACTTATTAGCGTTGTCTAATTATAATATGCGTTATTAGGTGTTAGACTTGATCTGTTTTAGCTTATTAGCTTTTCCTTGTTACTTGTTCTCTCTAAAAAAGCCAAAAAGTTTAGTCCTTTTGTTAAGCCCTTTTTGTCTATTTTTTAAGTGCTACTGTCTAAATTAGTTTCAGATTTTACTTTTTTAGCTTATTTAGGTTAGCTTATTTACTTTAGCTTTTTAAGTTTAAATGTTGAACAATTTTAGCTTATTTAGGTCTTTAGTAGCTTATTGAATCTAAAAAGCGTAAGTAGTTTAGCTTATTTTCTAAGTTTTTAGAAAACTAAGCCTGTCACTTCAGTTGTGCTTTCTTTTGCTTATTAATAAGTTCCAGTAATAACTTCAATTATTAAAGTAGCTTATTTTGTCTTATAGTTTAGCTTTTTCAAATAATAAATTAAAAAAAATGTTTTGTTAAAAAGAAAGGTCACAGGGGTCGAACCTGTGACCTCTCCTTTCAACAACCAACAACCCTCAACACCCTACGCATCAAAGCCACTGCCCTGGGGCTTTTTTCATTTCTTTCTTTGCACCATTTAGTATTTAATCCTTATTTTCCATTTTGCTTATTCGTGATTAATTGCTTTTTAACAGCTTATTTGTTCATCCATTTTTCCAGTTCTTATTTTTCTTAGGTTCTTATTAGTCTAAAGTACTTTCTCTAATTTTTCCAAAATTTTAATAATTAGTTTACTATTTTTAATAATTAATTTAGGTTAAATCTGTTTTTAATTAATAATAAATAAAAATAAAAACCAAAAAAGTATATAATTATTTTTCTGAAAATTATTTTTAGTCATTTAGGATTTATAGAAATTAAATTTGCATTTTTAGGGCTTAATTTTGATTTACTTGCTTAAATGTCGCGTTTTTAATTTCTCGTTAACGTTTTCGTGTTTTATTTTTGGTTGTTGCTTGTCTTTACGTGTTTTTGCATTTATATTTGTAGAAATAGGAAACCAAATCAAAATCTTAAAATATTCAATCACGCGATCACAAACTTAATCTCGGTTTTCAATTCGCACCTCGTCGGGATACGAATCGAAAAGGTTTTGAACTTTACTTTGGTGAAAAGTAATTTTCTAGAATCCTCACGGAAAACTTATTATTATAATATTATTGGAATTAGGTATATATTATATATCCTATTTTGCTTGTATCAATTTTTGGCGCCGCTGCCGGGGAGATGTGTTACGATTATCGTGTTTCGTTCGAAGATTAGTGATTGAAGACCCTTCCTCGTGAAGTTATCGCTTTCAATTATGAATATTTTATTTTTATTATAAAAAAATATAAAAATATTTTACACTTCTATTTTAATTTTCTTTAAATATTTAAATATATATATATATATATATATATATATATATATGTATAACAAAAATAATTTTCTTTCTTATTTCTTATGTTCTATTTGAAAAATCTATAAATATTATCCTTTATCCTCTTATCCGTTTAATTCTTCGACATGTCTTCGTATAACCATTTTGGTTGCTCGAGGTGTGGAGGTCCATTTAACGTGGAAATTAGGTCCAATTTGTGTAGCATTGTAGGAGCCTGAAACGAGTTTTGTCTATGACCCTAAACCTTTACCTTACACTAATACACCCGACATTTTATAATCACCTCCACAACCCTCGGTACGTGACAAACTTATGTGACGAATTATGTGGAAACGATCTTCACTTTTGTTATATTGTCCACACGGTTCCCCCGCTTGTCTATGAGCAAGAACCGAGCTAACAATCAAAACTTTATGAAAATTATTATCCACAAAATTCACTGAGTTTTCCACAACAATATCTTTGCTGTGAAAACTGTGGGGGTTCTCATGAAAGTTTTCAATGTCAACCGGTGATTCAAAACTATTTTGAGCCTAATTATTCCGGTTTTGATCAACTCCCCGCACATACATCGATCATGCACAGCCTCCGATTATAAGTCAAATTGATAAGTTAAATTTTAAATAAAAGAATCATTGAAAATTTGAGACTATGTTTATGAGCAAGTTTCGTGAACGAGTAGATAGGGACTAACGTCAGGCAGCAAAAATCTGATCAATCACCTCCTCATGAAATGAGTCTCAAAGAAATGGAGGATCTAAAGCAGCATTATTTAGATGAAATGAAAAGTTTAATTAATGACTTACAAATTAATGATTATCGTAATGAGAAAATAGATATTCATTTTAGAAGGGAATGTGAAGATATGATAATGAGTATTGAGATTAATAAAAAGAAAGAACTTCAGTATTTAGAGCAGGTGGCTAAACTCAGTACTTATACTACCGAGCCTTCGTGACATTTCAATTGTACTTGTTGTGATGACAATGATTACGAGGAAAGTACTATTCCTTTAAATGAAATTGATTCTCAAACACCTTCGTCTATCAAAATCACACCCGTTTTACCGACTTTGGAGCCCGAGGATTCTCTCATCATGGGGAATGAGGAACTTAGCACTACTCTTGAAAAGGAATCAGACGAATTCATAAATTCTAGTGTTGAGGACCTTGTTCCAACCCCAAGTGAGCCTGAGGATAAATCCGAGAGAGATAGTGATTGTGATTTACCTTCGGAGGTAAGATTTTCTCTCCCATTATATTTTTGAGGATAAAAATCCGTGACTCTCTCACAATAACCCACTTTTTGATTCAAATGATGATTGTTAATTAACCTCTAGTGTATAACGAGTCACTATCTGGTAAGTATATTGCGAAAGATGTAAAATTTACTCGAACCCTCTTTTTCGCATTCAGATACGAATACAATCTCTAGTGAATGTAAATTCCTCTTTTTGATAAGGTTGTTAGAGGACATCGAGTGTCAAGGATTCTATGATTCCAACCTTGATGAGTCGACTTTCTAGTCACAGACACGACTAGTCTTTCAGATATCTAACTGTGGTAATGAGTTTTTCACCTCCTTAGGACGATGTAGAGCTTTCTTACCTCACCATTATGCATCTACACCAATGATAAGTGTTGCTTTCCAATCTCGAGGGTTTTTACGAATGAACCTCCTCGAAGAGAATGACGCGATATTTAGATATGGGAGATTCTAAAAAGAATAAATGGAAGAAGATTTTGTACTATGCTCCAATTGATGATTTAATCTTCGACCCGGGAGACGATATTGATGAGATCGATACTTTTCTTGATGTTGATATTTCTACGGATATTAAAGACGGTTATCATGATTCGAGGGAGATATACTCTATCTTGAGAGTTTGCTTAAAGACCGCGGGTAATCACCGAAAAGTTCAAATAAATGAATTAAATGAACTCCGGGATCAAGCCTACGAGAACTCTTTAATCTACAAAGATAAAATAAAGAAGATTCATGACTCCAAGATTAAGAACCGCGTCTTCAACGTTGGTGATCGAGTTCTTCTCTTCAATTCTTGATTAAAGATTTTCTTGGGAAAGCTCAAAACCCGTTGGACCGGACCGTTCACCGTTGCTTAAGTTTTCCCTTATGGAACCATCGAGTTATCTCAAACCGACGGTCCAAACTTCAAGGTGAACGGTCATAGACTTAAATACTATTTTGGAGGAGACATACCACCGATGGTTGTCCTGGATCTCCAAACATTCCCCATGGACCACTAAATTCGGGGTCGAGTCAGGCTCGTGACTCGGTTAACAAAAACAAGCGCTTCGTGGGTGGCAACCCATGCTTATCCTTAGTAGTAGTATGTTAATGAATAAGTGTGATGTGAGGAGGCTCGCCTCTTCCTTTCTCGTGTTTCGTGTTTTGTGTTTTATGTCCAGGATTGCCCGGATTATGAAGACTCTCGTGCTCGTGGTTTTGTCCATCGTTCACTCGATCTTCAATCCTTCGCATGCTTATATATGGGAATCCGATATCCTAGATCTTATTGATTAACGTTTATCTATTAGCATAATTAATAAACGGCTTTAGATTTGCGTAGAGACCCCTTAATATTTGGATTATGCCTTGAAATTAGTATGGGGGTGACAGTCTCACATTGAGGACAATGTGTAGTTCTAGTATGGGGGGATCTTTCGATTCGATCTTACTTGCATTTGCCTTGTCTTCACGTAATCCCGTTTTTCCACCAAAAATAGCAAAAATATGGCAAAATTAAAAAAATTTCAAAAATAAAAATAAAAATAAAAGTGTTTTGACACGATGTTTTGTCTTTTTAAGGAATAAATTTTGACTTGATCGAGCATGTTGCGCTCTAGCTTTCCCCTTAACTTATATAAATTTAAGCTTTTGCTAGTCTTTTATACAAGAAGCTTTAAAACGCGAATTCTAGCTTGAAAAGAGCTATGAGTTTGCCAGTTTCCATGATAGACTTTAAATATGCTAAGCATGTTTTTATTAGACTAAGCATTCACGGATCTTTTTATTAAAGATTTTAAATTTGCAAAGAACGACAAATGATAGAGTTTTATATAAGTTGGATGCTAAACATAGAGTAGCTCTTTAAAGCTCATAGAGGTTAATTGTGGCTTTTTGCTCCCACCAACTTAATAAACGTTATATAATTGTTAATAAATAAAGTTGCTTTAGGTTTTTTCAATTCTTAGTTTAAATCACTTTGTAGAGATTCCTTCTGGTGAAAGTAAGGTACACATCAAGGTTTTGTCAGTGTTGTGGGGAAATAGGCCACTGTCTCTTGTCAGCTCACAACCGATGAGGCAGTTGTTAAAAGACCGCAGGACTTGAAATTTGCCTAATAATAATAATAGTTATGTAATAAACTGAAGCCGAAATAAGACCACTACCTCTTGCCGGCTCACAACCGATGTGGTAGTCGTTTAAAGGGTGGAGGTAATAATAATAATAAAACTATAGGTTGATAAAAGTTTGATGCATCTAGCCGGCTCACAACCGATGTTGCAGCCTTCTAAATAAGGCACATAGTAATAATCCGAGACTTATAAAAGTTTGTTGCATCTTGCCGGCTCACAACCGATGTTGTAGCCTTCTAAAAGGTCGAGGAAATTAGCGAGGTCGAAATAAGACTCCTGGACCATGGTCGGCTCGCATACCGATGTGGCAGTTGTTTAAAGGAACGAGGTTTAATAATGTTGCAATAATAATAAGAATAAAGCCAAATTTCGACTTTGGGGTTATCTAAATAAAGCCTCCGTCTCTGGACTCGTAGTTGAGATGTTTTGGATGAAATAAAAAGGATAACCTCTAAATCATGTGAAATTAGAACTTTAATGTGGACCTTATTCTCACCATATCGTCTCTTTAGGAAAGGATTTTAAACTAATTATGGTCTAAACCGGGTTAGCTATGCATCCACAATTAGCATCTATGAGTAGTGTTAGCAATTTAACTTGTATTTAACAATAATTTCGTTTTTAAGCTTGGTTTGGGGCGGGTGAAAAATCAAGGATGAAGAATTTATCCTTTTAGTATTTATTGTTTAGTTGAGTTATGTTATGTATGAATAATAATAAATACATATAAATGGGAAAACGTTGAGCTTTTCAAAACTAGTGATTTCTTAATCCCCTAAGATGAACACTTAGCTACTTTTTGAGGTAATTAGTCTAGGGGGGATAAAAAATTTGCTTTTGTAAGTGTGTTTATAACATTGCGTGAGGACACGACAATAGCTTAGTATAGGGGATTTTTGATATGTGTTTAATCACATATCATTTTACCTTATTAAAATGTGCTTAAAAGACCAAAAATATATTAAAAATACATTGTATATGTGTGTTTTGTTATTAATGCTTTGCAGCTAACAGATATTTAATAAAAAGACAAAAAAAATAAAGCAAAAAGGACAAAATAAGAGCACGGGATTGGAAAGAGCGTGAAAATACCAAAGCCGAATGCGTGCCCATCTTCTATGGACCAACTCGGGCCCACTTAATGGGTCGGGTCGGCCCACAAGCCTAACCTAAACCAAAGCCCTTTTAATCAAATCTATAATCCATTATCCAAATTCAAAGTCCATTAACTATAACCCATTTTCCCCTTTCCTGGCCTAAACCACAAACTAAAAGCCCAATTTCAATATCTAACCACCAGCCCAAGTCAAATCCAGTCAATGATATGAGCCGGGTCAAGGAGTCAAAGATATATAGGTGGTCAAAGTTACTATAACTCTTTATTTTTCCCTCCTATTTACCTCCATGAACGAAGATCAGGGTAAATCAACCAATCACACACTCTCTCATCCTTCTAGAAAGGATTTCTGACAACACTGACACCCTTATAAGCCACGCTGGCAATCCTACATCACCCCATTGGATAATTAGACGTGTACTTGATCTAATGGTTAAAAGATTGAAGATTAGAGTTGGTTATGATTAGAGGGACAAGATTAGAGTTGGGGGAGCATCTCAAGAGGCTAGAAGGGGCTTGATCACACAAAGATAGGGAGTAGGATTTTAGATTAAGCTTGTAGTAGTTAATATCGTTTTAGTAGCTTAAAGTTTATTTTCATGTAATTTGATTTTTAAAGTATTGTAATCCTTTAAATTTTCAATAAAATTCAGTTTCATTTAATTTCGTGTTTTAATTCAAGCTATTTCTTAATGCATTATTGTTTAAGTTGATCATCATCTCTCTATAAGCTCTAATAAGCTCTTTAATACTACATAAGCTGCTAATACTCAGTTAAGCCTTCAAAAACTTAACTTAGTTTAAACTTTCACTTAAATTCTCCTCAAAAATACCTAAGCTTCTAATTTGGATGATAAGCCAGTTTAGGAAGGGCTTATAAGACCTCACTAGCTTGTGAAAACAAGCTAGAGCTTGTAGATTTAAGCTATAAATGAGTAGTTGAGTCCCTGTTTGGCTGGGACAAATGTACTTGTTCTATTGTCTTATTTTCACTTAAATGTTATCTTATTAATGTTCAGCTTATTGTTATGCTTATTGTTGCTTATTATCTATTAGTTATTTCTTATTAATACTTTATTAGCTTAGTTATATATCTGTTATTGCAAGTTTGAGCTTAATTCAAATCTGAGTAGTGTAAAAATGCAAATCCATAACCTAAAGAGGTGTTTGGCACAAGGAGCACTAACTCTTGTTAGTGCTGCCTAGGCCATTTTAGTTTTTAATTCAACTTTAATTAGCTTAATATTAGACTTATAATTGGTTTCCAATAGTTGTTTTGGCTTAAACTTCAAATTTAAGGATCATTGTATGAATCTGTGGTGATTTAGTCTTGTAATCAGCTTATTTGGTTAGAATTTGATTAAGTGCTTGTTGTTGCCATTTTCATGCTTGTTTATGAGTCCTTTATGCAGTAATAATGAGTGAGAAGTAGATTGCATTTGCCGTTTAGTTTTTGAGTCATTTTTGTCCAAGCTGTCAAGTAGATTTTCAATGATTTTAAAAGTGTCATTTTCAGCAACCAAATTAGATAAGATTAAATTAGTTTTAAGGTCTGATTTTGAAAGTATAAGCTCTTAGGAAAACAAGCTTGATATGTTTTTAGCTTTTGAGTATTTGCATTCACTTTTAGTAGCTTAATTATAGGGCTGCACTTTGCATTTCTTAAACTTCAAAAAAAAATTAGTTTACTTAAGCTGTCAGTTTTTAAGTTTGTTTTTCTAGGTTATTTCTAATCCAATTTTCTTAAATCTTGTTTTTATGTGTTATTTAGAAGTTAAACTCAATCTGTTTTTGGTCTACACTTTATCAATTGTGCTTATTTGATCTAAAATTCAGCTTAAAATTGGTCATTTTCTCTTTTGAAACTGCTTGTTTAATTCAAATTTGATTTTAGCTTTTTAAGAGCTTTTAAGCTAAATTTGCTAGCCAAATTTTAGTCATATTTGCTTATTAAGTATTGTTAGGCTTGTGTTCAACTTATTGTTTAATTTTCATGTGCTTAATGAGTTTTGAAAAGCTAGCAGACTTAAATTAAAGCTAGCAGTACTAACTCAAAGTTAGTACTGCTGAGCTTCTTTATGGCTTATTTCAAGCTTATTTGGTGTGCTTATTTTGTATCCTTTATGCTTTTTAGGTTTAGCTCTAGCTTTGTCTCAGCTTATTTAGTTTTATTAATGCTTATTGAGTCCTTAATGTCCAAACAGTTAAGCTCATTTATCATTCAGATTTGAACTCAAAATTGTCATTTTCTTTTGAGCTTATTTTAGCTTATTCTTAAGTTTCAAAAAAAGTGTTTTCATTAAAGTTTATTAATTTGATTAGTAGTGTGCTTTTTCAAAAAGAAAAAATAAGAAAAATTATTTTAGCAAAAAGGGAAGCCACAAGGGTCGAACCTGTGACCTCCCCTTCAAACACCAAACGCCTTAGCACACACATTCAATACCAACTGCCCTTGGGACTTTTTAATTAAAGTGTCAACCCATTAATTATTTAAGCCTCTTTTCTTATTTTGCTTATTCGTCCTTATTAGCTTATTTGTTCAGCTAATTTTCAAGTTCTTATTTTTCTTTGAATCTCCATAGCTTAAAATACCTTTCCTAATTTTTCCAAAATTTTAATAATTAGTTTTCTATTTTTAATAATTAATTTAGATTAAATATGTTTTTAATTAATATTAAATAAAATAAAAATCAAAAAAATATAATTCTTTTTCTGAAAATTATTTTTAGTCATTTAGGATTTTTAGAAATTAAATTTAAGTTTGTAGGGTTAAAATTTATATTATTTGCTTATATGCCGCGTTTTAGAATTCACGTTAACGTTTTTACTTTAAATCTTTAATTGCCTTATTTATTTGCTTGCCTTTAGTTGCTTTTGTGTTTAATTTTTAGAAGTAGAATCAAAATTCAAAATATTTGATATTCAAGTATCAAACAAAATACTTTCGTGGAATTCAAATTCACCTCTTGTCGGGGTACGACATCGAGAAGATAAAAATATTATTTGTCCTCAAGCAATTTTCTTATCAAACGGGATACTTAATACACTATAATTAGTTTAAGATATTTAGGATATATATTTAATTATATATAGACTATTTGGATCGAATCAAATTTTTGGCGCCGTTGCCGGGGAGAGGTGTACGATTTACGCGAAGTATTTGAAGTTAGTGCCTTGAAGATCCTTCCTCGTGAAGTTACCATTTGTTATTTTCTATTTTCTTTTATAAAAACCATAAAAATACAAAAATATTTTGCTTTCAATTTATTTTTATAAAATACCAAAAAAATTAAAAAACATAAAAACAACCGTTGTGTCACTTGTGAAAACGGCTCACCTTTAAATTTACAAACTTTAAGAGAAGTTTAAGGAGGGTCGATCCAACGAACTTCGACCCAAAATGAGAAGGTTTTTAAAACGCTTCGCGCTTACCCGCTCCTCCGCTTCTTAGTATGTTTTTTTAGAGAGCTACCGTACACTTGTTTGATTATAGGTTACAAAAATATTTTGATTTTATTATATTGTTTTTAGTGCATGAGCACTCGCTCTAATTCTTCTAATCTTTTTTCTCAGCTTCGAGACCCCGAGAGTCTTATTCGACGAAGGAATTTAGGTGAACCGTCATCTCTTTTTGACTTCGAAGAAGTTATGAGCATTCCTCATAAAAACATAGGACCGCCTCCTGCGGGGCCCCCTCCTCCTAATAATAATGGTCCACCTCCAATGGTGAGACCTAACGGGCAAGCTCCCCGATCAATGGAGGAGTTGTGCCAACCGTCTATAGATGGACGGGGTGGACCAATTACCTTGATTCCAATTCAAGCAACGGATTTTGGACTTCGTCATCACATGATACAACAAGTTCAAAATACTTGTCTATTTCACGGATTACCGGGCGACGATGCCAATAGACATATTGATTAATTCTTGGAAATTACTCAACATATGAAGCAAAATGGGGTTTCCGATGACGCCCTTCGTTTATCTCTTTTCCCATATTCCTTGACGCATCATGTTATCGCGTGGTATGATCTCCTTCTAAGGAATTCCATCCACTCTTTCGATGATAGGATGAGGAAATTTCTCTAGAAATATTTTCCTCCTTCCATGGTGACTAAGTTAAGGAACGAGATCACAAAATTTGAGCAAAAACCGCATGAATCGTTATTCGAGGCATGGGAGCGTTATAAATTATCCATTGATCGGTGTCCTAACCATAACATGATTTTGGTTACACAAATTGATACGTTTTACAATGGTTTGACATTAAGTCATCGGAAGAATGTTACGAATTGATCGAGAACATGACCGCTCACCACAACCATTGGGACACTTTAGTAACTCGAGATGAGACGTCTAGAAATATCTCTTCTACTACTACTATCGAGAGTCCGGAAGTTGTTTGACAATTGGAAATGATGAATAAGAATTTTGTAGAGATGATGAGACAAATACAAATGGTCAAATATGTTGATACGAAATGTGAGACTTATGGTGGTCCTCATTATTTTACCGAGTGCCCAGTCATCGATGGATGCACTCAAGAGGCCATTTATGCTACTATGGGTAACTAAAATTCAGGGGGTAATTCCTACCAACCACAAGGTGACCGTAATTTGCTTAGCTATCATTCGAATAATTACGTCGGACCACCCGGTTTCAATCAACCGAATAATCAAAACCGATACAATCAAAATAAAAATCAAGGGAATTTTCAAGCCTCGAATTTTCAAGCCCCAAATTATCAAGCTTCAAACAATCAAGGAAGAGGGCAAAATTTCAATCAAGGAAACAACAATTATCAAGCTCCTAATCTTCAAGCTCCGAATTTTCAAGCTCCGAATTATCAAGCTCAAGTTGGACCTTCAAACGAGTTAACAAGCTACATGAAAAGTAATGAAGCTACGCTAAGAGCAATGCAAACTCAAATGACGAACATGAAAACGGAATTGCGAAATGAGTTCAAATCTACGATTGATGCAAGAACCAATAAGATACAAAATCAAAACAATCAAATAATGAACATATTAACTAATATGCAAAATCAAAATTCTTCGAGTTCGGGATAACTTCCTAGTAATACTTTTGCTAACCCGAGAGGAGACGTGAAAGCTATTACCACCCGAAGTGGTGTTGCGTATAATGGACCTACGATTCCACCTACTCCTTCTCCTCTCCTGAAGGAAGTGGAACGTAAAACCGAGGCGACAAAGGACAAGGTGCAAAATACAAGTTTAGGAAGTACCGCACACGTCCAACCTCCGGTTGTCTAAGACTTGATTTCGGAGCCCGAAGTTGCTCTGAAGCCTAAACCTAAACCATCATTACCTTATCCTTCGAGGCTTAATGACCAAAAGCTCCGTGAAAAAGATAATAATCAAATGTTGAAGTTTCTTCAAATCTTTCAAATATTACACTTCGATATTAACTTCAGGGATGCTCTTCTTCATATGCCAAAGTTTTCTTCTACGTTTAAGAGTCTTCTAAGTAATAAAGAAAAGTTGTTTGAATTGGAAAATACTCCGTTAAATGAAAATTGTTAGGCGGTGCTCCTAAAGAAGTTGCCCGAAAAACTTGGAGACCCCGGCAAGTTTCTAATCCCAGTGCTTAGCCTTAGCCGATCTTGGCGCTAGCATTAATCTAATGCCTCTTTCCATATGGAAGCAGCTTTCGCTCCCAGAACTTACTTCGACCCGCATAACACTCGAACTCACAGACCGATCGACCATTCACCCGAAAGGAGTTGCCGAAGATGTTTTTGTGAAAGTAGGAAAGTTTTATTTTTCGGCCGACTTTGTTGTAGTAGATTACGATGTTGATCCTCGGGTTCCCCTCATCCTCGGGAGACCTTTCTTGAGGACGGAAAAAGATTTAATCGATGTTTATGGTGAATAATAAATTCTACAAGTGGATGATGAGGCCATTACGTTTAAAGTAGAGCAAACTTTGAGATACTCCCGTAGTTACGAAATGGTTAATCAAGTCAATTTCATAAACGTTTCTTGTGAGGAGTATGCTCAAGAAGTGCTCGGATTTTCGGATAGTTCATCAAGTGGTAATCCCACTCCTTCGGATCCTATCATCGCTTCGTCTTCCCCTTCGTTCACTCCTTTTGAAGGTCCAACTTGAGCTTGATAATTCAGATAGTTCGTCAAGACTGAGACTTTTTTACGTATTCTGAAAGAGCTTTATAATTTAGATGATGATTATTACGACATGGAGGGAGACATTCTTTACCTTGAAAAATTGTTAAATGAAGACCCGTCTCTGACTCTCCCTCCGATGAAGAATGACGACCTTAAGCAAGTTGATGTTACTTTAACAAAGCCTTCAATCGAGGAACCACCAGAACTTGAGCTTAAGGATTTACCTTCTCATTTAGAACATGCATTTTTAGAAGGAACCGATAAATTGCCCATCATAATTTCTAAGGAATTAAAAGATGAAGAAAAAGCTACCTTTTTAAAGGTTCTCAAGTCACACAAATGGGCCATCGCATGGAAAATTTCTAACATAAAGGGTATTGACCCTAGTTTTTATACTCACAAGATCTTAATGGAAGATGACTTCAAACCGGCGGTTCAACATCAAAGAAGGGTGAATCCAAAAATTCATGAGGTTATCAAAAAGGAAGTTATCAAACTCCTTGATGCCGGATTGATTTACCCTATATCTGATAGTCCGTGGGTGAGCCCCGTTCATTGTGTGCCTAAAAAGGGTGGCATGACCATATTTGAAAACGAATAAAATGACTTTATACCCACTAGGTTAGTTACGGGATGACGAGTTTGTATTGATTATCTAAAGTTTAATGATGCCACTCGTAAAGACCATTTCCCGTTGCCTTTTATGGATCAAATGTTTAAACGTTTAGAGGGAAATGAATACTATTGCTTTTTAGATGGATTTTCTAGATATTTTCAAATACCTGTTGACCCGAAAGACCAAGAGAAGACCACCTTCACTTGCCCTTATGGGACATTTGCCTACCGACGTATGCCTTTTGGTTTATGTAATGCTTTGGGAATGTTCCAAAGGTGCATGATGGCCATTTTCCATGATATAATCAAGGAAACAATGGAGGTCTTTATGGGATGATTCTTCGTATTCAAAGGAGTTTCTGTCGTTTGCTCTCTAATTTAAGAAAATGCTAAAACGGTGTGCAAAGACACTAATTAGTTCTACACTTGGGGAGGTGGGGGGGGGGGTGTGTTGGGGTGTTGGTGGTTTTTTTTTTTTTTTTTTGTGGGGGTTGGGTGGGTTTGTTTGTGTTGTTTTTTTTTTTTTTTTTTTTTTTTTTTTTTTTTTTTTTTTTTTTTTTTTTTTTTTTGGGGTGTGTTGTTTTGTGGTGGTGGGTGTGTGGTTGGGTGGGGGGGGGGGGGGGGGGGTGGGGTTTTACACCAACACACCACCCACCCATATATTTAATTGGGGGGGGGGGGGGGGGGGGGGGGGGGGGGGGGGGGGGGGGGGGGGGGGGGGGGGGGGGGGGGGGGGGGGGGGGCCGGGGGGGGGGGGGGGGGGGGCGGGGGGGGGGGGGGGGGGGGGGGGGGGGGGGGGGGGGGGGGGGGGGGGGGCGCCGGGGGGGGGGGGGGGTGGGTGGGGGGGCCTGCCCTGGGTGGGGGGAGGGGGGGGGGGTAGTGTCCACAATTTCATGGATAAAAGAGGGCATTGTTCTTGGCCATAAGATTTATTAAAAGTCTGAGATTGAGGTCGACCGAGCTCACTGTTTGATGTTATAGCTAAACTGCCTCATTCGACTTCCGTTTAAAGGTGTTCGAAGGTTTTTTAGGTCACGCGGGTTTTATCGTCGACTTTATTCAGAGATTTTTCTAAAAAATCACACCGGCGCATGACCCATCTTTTAGAATCCTAGACACTAAATTTTATTTCTCGATAAAAATGTATTGACAGCATGTTAATATTACATAAGAAGAAGCTAACCGAAGCCCTGATTTTAGTTGCCCCGATTGGGACTACCATTTGAAATTCTTGTGCGACGCCTAGTGATACACTCGGTAGGTGCATGTATTGGGGCTAACGAAAAAGACAAAACATTCTGGCCTATACACTAGAAGTAAGACCAGACGATATGCTCAAGCAAATTACCATAACTACGAAAAAAGAGTTATTAGCCGTGGTGTATGCTTTCAATAAATTTGGCCTTACTTAGTCTTATCGAAGACCATAGTGTATACGGATCACTCGGCTCTCAAGTATCTTCTTGCTTATGCGAGACTTGCTCTAAGTGATTCTCTACTCTAAGAATTTGGTTGTCATTATTCAGATAAAAAGGCCTAGCGGGTAATCTTGCGGCGACCATTTATTCATACTAGAAAATCCTTCATGAGGTGATCTCGGAAAAAGGGAAATTAATGAAAATTTTCATCCCGTGACCTTGCAATAATATCTTCTCATCCCTAATGATTAGAGTACCCATTGGTTTGACGATATTGCGAACTACCCTCTGCGAGGAGGTGATTTTGGTAGTAAACGGATGTAACGTCCAACAAAAGAAGAAAAATTACTTTAAGGAACGTTAAAAGCATTATTCCGTTAGGCTGACCCCTATTTGTTTTAAGATTTTTGCGGATCAAGTGATTGGCACGCTGTGTTTACGGCCAAGAAAGTTGTTGATATCCTCACTGATTGCCCATAATGGTCTCAATCGGATACATCATGAGCCAACTACACACCTCCCCCGCCAAGAAAGTTTTTCGACTCGGGATTCTATTTGGCCCTACTTTACCTGTGATGGCCAATGACTTTGGTCACACGGTGTGACACTTGTCAACGTCAAGGAAATCTCAGCAAACATGATGAAATGCTTCAAAAATGCAATTTCAAGTTTGCACCGCAGATCTTTGACGTGTGGGTAACGATTTATGGGCCGTTCCCATCCTTCCAGAGGGAATCAAATATATACTCGTGGTGTCGATTACTTATCAAAATGGGTTTAAAGCAAAAGTGTTGTCGAAATGGGTTAAAGCAAAAGTGCTCCCCACCAATGACGCCCGAGTTATTTACAAATTTTTAAAATCTCTCTTCGCCCAATTTGGGACCCCTCGTGCTATCATTAGTGATCGCGGTACCCATTTTTGCAATGACTAGTTCGCAAAGGTCATGCTTAAATACGGAGTTACTCACCGTCTCTCCACCGCGTATCACCCATAAACAAGTGGGCAAGTTGAGGTTTCAAATCTTAGTTTGAAACGCATTCTGGAAAGGACTGTACGCTAACACCGTGCTTCGTTGTCCGATAAGTTAGATGACGCCTTGTGGGCCTTTCGTACTACCTTTAAGACACCCATAGGGTGTACTCTATATAAATTGGTGTACGGAAAGGCCTGCCATCTTCCTATCGAACTCGAGCATAAGGCCTATTGGGCCTTAAAACATTGTAATTTTGACCTTAAGACCGTGGGTGATCACTGGAAAGTTCAAATGAATGAATTAAATGAACTCTTGGATAAAGCTTACGAGAATTCTTTAATTTATAAAGAGAAAACAATGAAGATTCATGATTCTAAGATTAAAAACCGAGTCTTCAACGTTGGTGATTGAGTTATTCTCTACAATTCTCGATTAAAGATTTTCTTGGGAAAGCTTAAAACCCGTTAGACCGGACCATTCACCGTTGCTCAAGTTTTCCCTTATGGAACCATCGAGTTAGCTCAAACAAATGGACCAAATTTCAAGGTGAACGGTCATACACTTAAACATTATTTTGGAGGGGACATACCACAAATGGTTGTCCTAGATCTCTAAACTTTCCCCATGGACCATTAAATTCGGGGTCGAGTTAGGCTCATGACTCGGTTATAAAAAACAAGCGCTTCATGGGTGGCAACCCATGCTTATCCTTAGTAGTAGTATATTAATATAATATGATGTGAGGAAGCTTGCCTCTTCCTTTCTAGTGTTTTGTGTTTTGTGGTTTATGTTCAGGATTGCCCCAGATTTTAAAGACTCTCGTGCTTGTGGTTTTATCCATCGTACACTCAATTTTCAATCATTCACATGCTTATATATGCCAATCCGATATCCTAGATCTAATTGATTTAACGTTTATCTATTAGCATAATTAATAAACAGCTTTAGATTTGCGTAGAGACTCCTTAATATTTGGATTATGCCTTGAAATTAGTATGGGGGTGACAGTCTCACATTGAGGATAATGTGTAGTTCTAGTATTGGGGGGGGGGGATCTTTCGATTCGATCTTACTTGCATTTGCCTTGTCTTCATGTAACCTCGTTTTTCCACAAAAAATAACAAAAATATGCCAAAATTTAAATTTATTAAAAAATAGAATAAGTGTTTTGATACGATGTTTTGTCTTTTTAAGGAATAAATTTTGACTTGATCAAGCACGTTGCGCTCTAGCTTGCCCCTTAACTTATATAAATTTAAGCTTTTGCTAGTCTTTTATACAAGAAGCTTTAAAAAGCGAATTCCATCTTAAAAAATCCAAGAGTTTGCAAGTTTCCATGATAGACTTTAAATATGCTAAGCTTATTTTTATTAGACTAAGCATTCGCGGATCTTTTTATTAAAGTTTTTAAATTTGCAAAGAACGAGAAATGATAGAGTTTTATATAAGTTAGATGCTAAACATAGAGTAGTTGGTTCTCTTTAAGGCTCATAGAGGTTAATTGTGGTTTTTTGCTCCCATTAGCTTAATAAACATTATATATTGTGAATAAATAAAGTTACTTTAGGTTTTTGCGATTCTTAGTTTAAATCATTTCGTAGAGATTCCTTCTGGTGAAAGTAAGGTACACATCGTGGTTTTTTCAGTGTTAGGGGGAAATAGGCCACTATCTCTTGCTGGCTCACAACCGATGTGGCAGTTGTTAAAAGACCGCACGACTTGAAATTTGGCTAATAATAATAATAGTTATGTAATAAACCAAAGCCGAAATAAGACCACTACCTCTTGCCGGCTCACAACCGATGTGGTAGTCGTTTAAAGGGTGGAGGTAATAATAATAATAAAACTGTGGGCTGATAAAAGTTTGCTGCATCTTGTCGGCTCACAACCGATGTTGCAGCCTTCTAAATAAGGCACATAGTAATAATCCGAGACTGATAAAAGTTTGCTGCATCTTGCCGGCTCACAACCGATGTTGCAGCCTTCTAAAAGGTCGAGGAAATTACCGAGGTCGAAATAAGACTCCTGGACCATGGTCAGCTCGCATACCGATGTGGCAGTTGTTTAAAGGACCGAGGTTTAATAATGTTGCAATAATAATAAGAATAAAGCCAAATTTCGACTCCGGGGTTATCTAAATAAAAAGGATAACCCCTAAATCATGCGAAATTAGAACCTTAATGTGGACCTTATTCTTACCATATCGTCTCTTTAGGAAAGGATTTCAAACTAATTGTGGTCTAAACCGGGTTTACTTTATATGAATAAGACATTAATTTATTTGTCACCAATAATAAGAATAAAATCTTTAGAGGACTTAGGAATAAGGGAGCGGAAAGTAGCTATGCATCCACAATTAGCATTTATGAGTAGTGTTAGCATCTTAAATTGTATTTAACAATGATTTCGTTTTTAAGATTGTTTGGGGCGGGTGAAAAATCAAGGACGAAGAATTTATCCTTTTAGTATTTATTGTTCCGTTGAGTTATGTTATGTATGAATAATAATAAATACATATAAATGGGAAAACGGGGAGCTTTTCAAAACTAGTGATTTCTTAATCCCCTTAGATGAACACTTAGCTACTTTTCGAGGTAATTAGTCTAGGGGGTTATAAAAAAAATTGGTTTTGTAAGTGTGTTTATAACGTTGCGTGAGGATACGGCAATAGCTTAGTATAGGGGATTTTTGATATGTGTTTAATCACATATCAATTTACCTTATTAAAATGTGCTTAAAAGATGAAAAATAAATTAAAAATACATTGTATATGTGTGTTTTGTGATTAATGCTTTGCTGGTAATAGATATTTAATAAAAAGACATAAAACAAAGCAAAAAGGACAAAATAAGAGCACGGGATTCAAAAGAGCGCGAAATTACCAAAGCCGAAGGCGTACCCATCTTCTATGGACCAACCCGGGCCCACTTAATGGGTCGGGTCAGCCCACAAGCCTAACCTAAACCAAAGCCCTTTTAATCAAATCTATAATCCATTATCCAAATTCAAAGTCCATTAACCATAACCTATTTTCCCCTTTCTTGGCCCAAACCACAAACTAAAAGCCTAATTTCAATATCTAACCACCAGCCCAACTCAAATCCAGTCAATGATATGAGTTGGGTCAAGGAATTAAAGATATATAGGTGGTCAAAGTTACTGTAGCTCTTTCTTTTTCCCTCCCGTTTACCTCTATGAATGAAGATCAGGGTAAATCAACCAATCACACTCTCTCTCATCCTTCTAGAAGGTATTTCTGACAACACTTACACCCTCATAAGCCACGTTGGTAATCCCATATCACCCCATTGTATGATTAGACGTGTACTTGATCTAACAGTTAAAAGATTAAAGATTAGGATGGTTATGATTGGAGGGCCAAGATTAGAGTTGGGGGAGCGTCTCAAGAGGCTAGAAGGTTCCTTTCACCCCTATAAATAGAGGGCTTGATCACACATAGATAGGGAGTAGGATTTTAGCTTAAGCTTGTAGTAGTTAATAGCGTTTTAGTAGCTTAAAGTTTATTTTCATGTAATTTGCTTTTTCAAGTATTGTAATCCTTTAAATTTTCAATAAAATTTAGTTTCATTTAATTTCGTGTTTTAATTCAAGCTATTTCTTAATGCAATATTGTTTAAGTTGATCATCATCTCTCTATAAGCTCTAATAAGCTCTTTAATACTACATAAGCTGCTAATACTCAGTTAAGCCTTCAAAAGCTTAACTGAGTTTAAACTTTCACTTAAATTCTCCTCAAAAATACCTAAGCTTCTAATTTGGATGATAAGCCAGTTTGGGAAGGGCTTATAGACCTCACTAGCTTGTGAAAACAAGCTAGAGCTTGTAGATTTAAGCTCTAAATGAGCAGTTGAGTCCCTGTTTGGCTGGGACAAAGGTACTTGTTCTATTTTCTTATTTTCACTTAAATATTAGCTTATTAATGTTCAGCTTATTTGGTTAGTATTTGATTAAGTGCTTGTAGGTGCCATTTTCATGCTTGTTTATGAGTCCTTTATGCAGTAATAATGAGTGAGAAGTAGATTGCATTTTCCGTTCAGTTTTTGAGTCATTTCTGTCCAAGCTGTCAAGTAGATTTTCAAGGATTTTAAAAGTGTCATTTTCAGTAGCCAAATTAGATAAGATTGAATTAGTTTTAAGGTCTGATTTTGAAAGTATAAGCTCTTAAGATAACAAGCTTGATCTATTTTTAGCTTTTGAGTTTTTGCATTCACTTTTAGTAGCTTAATTATAGGGCTGCACTTTGCTTTTCTTAAACTTCAAAAATCCAAAAAAATTAGTTTAGTTAAGCTGTTAGTTTTTAAGTTTTTTTTTTCTAGCTTACTTCTAATCCAATTTTCTTAAATCTTATTTTTATGTGTTATTTGGAAGCTAAACTCAATCTGTTTTTGGACTACACTTTATCAATAGTGCGTATTTGATCTAAAGTTCAGCTTAAAATTGGTCATTTTCCCTTTTGAAACTGCTTGTTTAAGTCAGATTTGATTTTAGCTTTTAAGCTAAATTTCCTAGCCAAATTTTAGTCATCTTTGCTTATTAAGTATTGTTAGGCTTGTGTTCAACTTATTTTTTAATTTTCATGTGCTTAATGAGTTTTGAAAAAGCTAGCAGACTTAAATTAAAGCTAGCAGTACTAACTCAAAGTTAGTACTGTTGAGCTTCTTTAGGGCTTATTTCAAGCTTATTTGGTGTGCTTATTTTGTATCCTTTATGCTTTTTAGGTTTAGGTCTAGCTTTGTCTCTGCTTATTTAGTTTTATTAATGCTTAATGAGTCCTTAATGTCCAAACAGTTAAGCTCGTTTGTTAGTCAGATTTGAGCTCAAAACTGTCATGTTCTTTTGAGCTTATTTTAGCTTATTTTTATGTTTCAAAAAAAATGTTTTCATTAAAGTTTATTAATTTGATTAGTAGTGTGTTTTTTCAAAAATAAAATATATATATATATTTTAGCAAAAAGGGAAGCCACAAGGGTCGAACCTGTGTCCTCCCCTTCAAACACCAAATGCCTTAGCACACACACTCAATACCAACTGCCCTTGGGACTTTTTCTTTAAAGTCTCAACCCGTTTATTATTTAAGCATCCTTTCTTATTTTGCTTATTCGTCCTTATTAGCTTATTTTCTGCTTATTTGTTCAGCTAATTTTCAAGTTCTTATTTTTCTTAGAATCTCCATAGCTTAAAGTACTTTTCCCAATTTTTCTAGAATTTTAATAATTAGTTTTCTATTTTTAATAATTAATTTAGATTAAATATGTTTTTAATTCATAATAAAAAAAAATATATAATTCTTTTTCTGAAAAATATTTTTAGTCATTTTGGATTTTTAGAAATTAAATTTAAGTTTGTAGGGTTAAAATTTGTATTATTTGCTTATATGTCGAGTTTTAGAATTCCCGTTAACGTTTTTACTTTAAATCTTTAATTGTCTTATTTGTTTGCTTGCCTTTAGTTTCTTTTGTGTTTAATTTTTAGAAGTAGAATCAAAATTCAAAATATTTGATATTCAAACATTAAACAAAATACTTTCGTTGAATTCAAATTCACCTCTTGCCGGGATACGACATCCAGAAGATAAAAATATTGTTTGTCCTCAAACAATTTTCTTATCAAACGGGATACTTACTACACTATAATTAGTTTGAGATATTTAGGATATATATTTAATTATATATAGACTATTTGGATCGAATTAGTTACCTAGAAATTACGTGGGTAAGTTACGAGGAACCGGATCCTTTACGTATTCCTTATCCATGGTCGTTCTTTCCTTAACTTTTTCACATGTATTAGTGAGGATTGTTTGGGTTAATTGATAAACTTTTTCCTTCAGGTTTTTTGTTGTAGTTTTAACTTCTCTTATGTTTGAGTCCGTGTTTTCGATAAATTTCCTAATCCATTCATTATCTACGTCCTGTTTTGAAATTGAGTTTTCGCAAAATTTGATGATGGTTTCTTCTAAGGATCTCATATACTTGCTCTGCTCAACTTCCTTGTCCTCTTTTTCGAGAGGGTACTCCATGGTCAGATGTGCCCCTTCATAATTCTTGAAACTTGCTTGAATAGCATGAATATTTTCTTTAGGTTTCTTTGTATCAACGTTATTCGGGCTATCGTTGATTTGTTCCCTAGTGGTTGCTTCATCATACTAATTATATGAATGCTCTGCCATGACTTGCATTGATATAAGGGCTTGAGTTGGTGTCATTAGAGGAATGAATCCCTTAGAGTCGAGCACTCTGCGGGTAGGGATGTCTAATCTAGTATAAAAGATATGAACCTTTTGTTGGGAGTTCAGATCGTGCTACGGACATTTAAATAGCAGATCATTGTACCTTTCTCGAGCATGATACAATGTCTCGTCCATCTTTTGTTTGAAATTGCGGATTATTTCTAATTTCTTGGAAGTTTTGAAAGTGGACAATATTTCTTGATGAATGCTTTCTTAAGAAGATCCCATGTAGTGACTAACCCTGCTAGAAGTCTGGCTATCCATCTCAAGGCAGGCCCTTTTAGTGTAATAGGAAACACTTTAAGTATAACGGCATCGTGAGTGACGCCATTGAAGTGGAAAACATCTGCGATCTCTAATACCCTCCGCACATGTTCGTGTGCATCCTCATCATCGATACCTTTGAAGAGTTTGCGTCTTAATTCCCTTATAAAGTTCCTATTGATCTCGAAATCGATGTTATTTCTGATCTTAGGTTTTACCACGCCTGGTCTAATGTCGTCTTGGACCCAAGCTAGGTATTGCTCTATGGTGAGCGTGTTGATATTAGCATCATCTTCCATATTAACAATAAAACTAGCAGAACATACTTACAAAAATATATACAGAATTCAAATTATAACTAATTTTAGCTCCCTGGTAGCGGCGCCAAAAACTTGATGTGTATTTTTCTTTAAATATATTTTTACCAAGTTTTAAATTTATAAAACTCGATTACCGATACACGCACTAACGGGCAGAGAACCTGGTCGTATATAGTGCAGTAGTTTGGTAAATCTGAGGTCGTCCCAAGAGCTAAGATTTAATAGTTCTAATTTGATTGTTGTCACAATTGAAAATGGTTTTAAGATTGATTTTAAGAATTACAAGAAAGTAAATGCAATAAAATAAATAGATAGAAGAATTGGAGAAAGGCGTGTTAACCTAACCACTTCATTACCAATGCTATGATTACATTTTTTTGTGCAATGTTCAATTATAAGTTCCATTAGTGGTTCTAAAGTCGACAAACCCGAATTTTCATTTAAGGTTTGTTCTATGCTTTACCTCTGCGACCCACATCCCCTACGATCACACGAGCATGACACTAAGCTTGCAGTGGTTTAACCCCAACTACCCTCAGGACCAAATATATAATCTAAACCGCTATTGAACCCTCTCTAAAAGAGTTCCCATGCTTTTTAAGTATTTAATGTGACAATGGCGGTAATTTGGTTAATTCCTACACTAGGGATAGATGTCAAGCTACCCTAGTACCCCACTAATCCCAAGTTCAACATGGTAAGTCTAATATCATGATTAATAAGATCTAAGCCACCATCTATACTACCAAAACATGTGGATCAATGAAAGGCTAAAAGGATATCTAACAGAACCATAATTAAACAGGAAATCATAATCACAACAATAGTAACTACATGGTTAGGCCAGCACTAGGAGTGCTTAGCCACTCATAGTAACAGCAATCCAAGAATTAATGAATAAAGACATGGATTGAATCATTATAATTCTTACAGAGGATGAAATAAACGATTAAATACAATAAGTATGCTAGTGGCTTCTCCCTTGGACCTTCAAATGAAATGCTTCGAACCTTAGGGGTTTGGTTCACCCCTTATAACTGTGTGTGAAGTGGTGGTGGTGAGTGATGCTGAATGAGCCGGAGGAGGGCTCTATTTATAGGTTTCGAAAGGTTTACGGCGTAATCTTTATGGGATGTTATGCCATAACCTTTCTACGTAAGCATCCACTCCTCTAGGCATAAAAGTATGTTACGGCGTAACCTTGTCGCTTATGTTACGCCGTAACGCTGAGTCAGCTACATCATCTATTGTAATTTTGAATGTTGCGGCGTAATCTTGGAGACACTTAACACCGTAAAGGGTGTGATGACTCATTTCTTCATTATAAGATGTTACGACGTAATCCCTCCGGGATGTTACGTCGTAAATTGCCGTGGACTCTTCACTTTAGTGCATTTCTTGTCCAAATCCCTTGTCTTTTGCTAAAATGCTCATTTCGTCCCTGAAAACTAATAATAAACAATTAAGTAATGTTTGCATACATTAATAGCATATTTGTAAGCATTTTTATATTGAATTTGATATTAAAATGTATCAATTATTTGATGTTATCACAAGTCAACGATCTCTTCGAAGCAACACAACCAGTAATCAAGCAATATTTGGATAAGAAAAAAGAGGTCCTCGAAAGCTTTAATAGTTATTCCATGGAACACGTTAGATGTGATCAAAACAAGAAAGTTGACGCTTTGAGCAAATTAGTTTCGATGACCTTTTCATGACTAGCGAAAGAAGTTTTGGTAGAAGTTCTGCTTGAAAAGTCGATTGCTCAAAAGGAGGTAACAGACATCATAAAAGAAAAAGGTGAAAATTGGATGTTACTAATATAAGAATACCTACTATTTGGGTGCACTCCCCAAAGACCTGCAAAAAGCTAGGAAGCTATGAGTCAAGGCATCGCAATATAGGATCATCGATGGCAATCTATACCGCAAATCATATATGTCACCATGGCTGCGATATATAGGGCCAGTACAAGCTTAAGAGCATCATCTAGGAATTAAACCAAGGATCTTGCGGCATGCATGCGTGGTTACGATCAATGGTATCAAAGATTATGAAGCTGGGATACTATTGGCCATCAATGCACGTCGATGTAAAAGTTCTAATCTAGAGATGTGAAGCCTGCCAGATCCATTCATCAGTACCGAGGAAGTCCATACAAGAGATGAAACCCATAACTTTAGCATGGCCCTTTTCCCAGTGGCGAATTGATATCGTAAGGCCTCTACTAATATCCCTTAGAGGCTCAAGGTTCCTAGTCATAACTATCGACCGCTTTATGAAATGGGTCAAAGCTAAGCCTCTAGTGTCCATAACAAGAAAACACATGGAGAAGTTTGTATGTGAACACATTGTATGCAAGTTTAGAGCTCCCTAAATAATCATCTCTGATAATGGGAAGCAGTTCGCTAAAGGAATATTCTGATTCTTTTGCCAAAAACTTGGTATACTCTAATCCTTTACCTCGGTCTACCATCCTCAAGCCAATGGACAAGTAGAGGTCACAGACAGGGACATCATTAAAGGTATGGAGTGAAGGTTGGGAAAGAATCATCAAGGTTGGGTAGATGTGTTACCACAGGTATTATGGGCACACAGGACAACACCTAAATCTAGCAATGGAGAAACTCCCTTCAGTTTAACCTATGGCTCTGAAGCCATTGATCCCTTACAAATAAGTGTGGAAACAAAACGGATAAAGGAATTCGAAGATAGATTAAATGATAAAAGGCGCAGAGAAGACCTCAAAATCCTTTAAGAATGAAGGGATATAGCTTCTATCAGGGAAGCTCATTATAAGAAAAAGCTAGAAAGGTATTACAACAAACGTGTTCGGCCATCTACATTTAAGCCAGGTGCATACGTGCTTTGACTTAACGGTGCAAGTAAGACAGAGTTCCAAGGAAAAATGGGACCAACTTGGGAAGGGCCCTACGTAGTAAGAAAATCCTACGGAGACAAAGCCTACAAGCTAGAAACACTCTCTGGCTCCCCAGTTGATCAAACATGGAACAGTTCGAACGTTCATAAGTTTTACATGTAAAACTTGCTAGTTATTGTTTTTTAAAGTCATTGTTTCGACTACTTTCTTCCCAAGGGAAATTCACTAAGTGTAGCAAACTAAGTGATCATATTAATGAAAGTAATGAACTCCCTTCAAATCTCTTATGTCATTATTTACAACAAAGATTTGAAACACCGAGTACTTAAAAGTTTCAACGTTCGAAGTGGTAAGGCCACATATGAGACTTACACTTATAACACCTGAATTCACGTTAACTTCCTAAAGGTCTTCGTTCAAAACCTTCTGGGCTAAGGCGGAGCTGGTTGCAACCCTTTGTCACAAGCAAAGGACTGCTTATTAAAACCTTGGTGGTTGAAAAATATTTTGTGCATGCCACACTTGAGCCTTGGACAATTAAAAAGCAAGAACAAGCTTTGAATAATACATGGAAGGAATAATTTGTCCACCATTAAAAGTAACACCTATAAATGGTCTCTAAACATCATAAAGTAATCATATACAAGCAACAAAGTATATTGTTTGCAAACAAAATACCACAGGTACATACCACCCAGGAGGTCAAAATAACGCCTACATGGCGACCTTCAACTAGTTGGATTAGGAGCCTGTGAAGATGAAGGCTTAGAACTTGATGGAGCAGGCTTCGGACGAAGAGACTTTGGTTTCTTTGATAGTAACACTTCCAAAGGAGCATAAGGATCAATATTGACTTCTACCAAAAAGGATAAGAAGCAGCAGCTAGGTTATCACCAACTTGATCAAACTCTTTTTTGGAAAGAAGTGGTAACCAGACATCTTTTCTAACTCAAAAGGCTCTTTCAAATGAGCTACTTCCTCGGGAGTTAAACACCTTCCATGGGAAAGAGCCTCCTTGGCAAGATGGGCAACAAGAAGACCCATTTTGTCACTACGAGCGAGTTTTGTAGCCACATAGGGCACAACTTTGGCCACTACCGCAACCCTATCTTGTCTCAGTCCATCAATTTCTTGCAGCAGTTAGGTTTCAAATTTCTTCAGCCTTTCCCTCTCAGATTCTAAACCTTTAACTTTTAAATGAAGGATGGCAAGAGTTTGCTCATAGTTAACCCACTTGTTCTCCTCAAGAACAAGCCAACTATACTCGCCATGAAGCCTATCAACTTGCCCGTGCATGGTCTTAATATCTTCACGTATGTCCAACATAAGAGAATTCTTGTCCTTACCTGCAAATCTTTATTGTACCTCATCTCAAGTTTAGCATAGGCCTTGTCCATCTCTCTTTCCCTTTCACGAATGACATCACATAAAGCCCTAGCCTTCGTCAGGGTAGATGTAAGCTTACGAGTCCTACTATTCAACATATTGTCAAGAACAACCTGCCGCATATAGGCTTTATCATGGATATCGCATAGCTTCTCTAAGCTTATCTTTTTAAGATGTTGTGTCCACGAAGGAGAAGTCACGTGAGCAACCACCCAGTGACAATCGATGGAATCTTTTAGTTTTTTAGCATATGAGAACTCTATGAAATACATAAGAAGAGAATGTTACAACACTACAACATTTAGGAACAAGGAGAATGAGAAGTCAAAAATTTACCATGGAAGTCAGGATCGCTATCCACGTCGAGGGGGTCAGAGGGATCACCAGAATCCTTACTCGCTTGGGGCGGCACCTTTTGAGCCTTTTGGCGAGTATCCTTTCTAGAAGACTTCACAATCTGTTTCCTCTTCCTAGTAGCCTTTGAAGATTTGCCTAACTTCTGATTCCTAGCCTCACTAGTAACATCTTTTTCTGAAGGAGTATCATTCGAATCCCCAATATTCTTAGCAAATTATGAAGGAGGAGCGAAATTCAGGGGCTTAGCATTAATAACCAAAGCTTCGTTGTTAACAGACCTGATAGAGGGCGAGCTCCCCTCACCATCACCAACACCTCCCTCGTGTTCAAAATGGAACTCACCATCAACCCCGTCCATCATAAAACTCCTAAAATCCATCTTTGCAAACACCAAATGAACAAAGCATACATTATTATCAAAAAATATTAGAGTGACCCAAAACAAAGAAAGAACAGGTACCCCTTCAGCGGTAGTAAATGATGGGTTTTTTGGGACTATGTTTCCATGAAATTTTTAGCCTAGCTAGGTATAGAATGGGGTCCAAGAAGGTTCGAACGTTACAAGGATATGTAGATATATGGTGGTATAAAGGATCCTCTTGAGCATGGTGGGGAATCACATCTTTAAAAGACTTCTTATCCAGCTTGTTATCCTCCATAAGAAGTTCAGGGTATTCAGAAAGGACTATTTTATTTTCAATATAGAAGAAGTTTCCTTTCTAACCTTCGATATGAGTGATTGGTTTGGTAACAGCCTTAGGGACACCAGAACCACTCCTGTTAGAAAGGGTTAACCAGTTACTAGCAGGATCCAGGTTCAAGAAAACTCAAAGGAGATATCAATGCTAGGCTCACCTCCGTACACTTCGCACATCACAATGAAGGTTGTAAGTTTGGCTAGCTCAAAAGGATTAAAACATGAGATATGAACTTCAAAATAATTTAAGACTTCACAGAAGAACTTGGGGAGTGGAATTCTAAGGTTAGAAAGAGTGAAAGAATGGGTGTATAACCCTATGTAGCCTAAAGGGGCATCAAAAATGGTTTGAGTTCTTTTTGGAAGAATGACTCTAATATTCTAAGGAATATCGTAGTCAGCAAGCAATTGGGATAGTTCGTCTTTGGTCAGAGTGCATGTTTGAGATGCGATAATAAATTTGACATCCATAGGAAGAAAAGGGGAGGAAGATTTACCTTGCGGGTGAAATATTATGCAACTGAGGTCAATTAAGTACGCCAAGGTAAAGGTGAAAAATGGAGGTCAGCAGTCAATTCTTTATAAAATGATAGGAGTGCATTATGGTTCGTACACGTATGTGGCTAGATATTCAGAAATATTTGAAATTCAAATTTTAGTCAAAGGATAGGACGGGAGGTTTACACATACTGATGTGAACTCTTAATTATCTTGGATTGATTTTGTAACTAACTTCCTATCAAGTGGGATTAGCATTAAATGCGTACAGCACGCGCATCTATCAGGATTCGATTTAGGGCTTCGATACTCTTTTATTTTGAAGTTGAAAGCAATGCACCTATAGATGTATACATCACATTCGACTGGGTGGCTTGATGACTTACCCTCCTCTCTGGCCCGAAGGACTCCCCTTGGAGCTCGAAAGGGATCTACTCCCAATTATACCTAGAAACCTTCGAATAGTTTCTAGTGGCTTAAAATCATCTTCGCGATGGTTACCAGTTTGGGAATCCGCCACATGAAAATCCACACCCTTCGCAGTGTAGCCTTCGATAAAACTAGGGCAGAGGTCAGACTTGGTGAAGTCAAAACCGACGTTATCCCTCTCTACCAAGGCTTTCCTGTGAAGGTAGAGATCATGGTTGATGTGTCATTGTGTGGTGTATATTTTTATGATTCAAGTTTTAAATTTATATTTTGCTGACTTAACTAAAAACAACACTTTAATGGGCAGTGTACCCGGTCAGTGGTAGATTTGTGGTAAGTAGGGTGTCGAACACTTGAAGCGAGGTTAAATGTCTCAATTTATTAATATTTTGGTTATCTAATCTAAGTTAATTCTAATCTACGTCAAACCTATGCTAATCCTCTGTTAGTTCTAATCCTAATTCTAACAGGTAAAAGTGGGGTTTCAGCCTGAGAGATTGGCACGGGTTTGGTGGTGACTACAATCAATTCAAGACACTTTAACCTACGCAAGCAAATTAACAAAAGATAAAAGAGCAGTCGATCCTTATGATAGAAAACTGTATTAGCCATCATTATTCTGATTAGAAGTTGGTTTGTTTATTTAGTGCAATGATTACTTATCTCGAAGAAGCATATCATTCTTAGACTTAGGTGGGACTTCATCCTAAGACCTAGACACATTAATTCTATCTTAATTAAAGCATCCGCATAAAGCATCCTTATATATTGATTATAATTCATCTAGAGGATGACACCTTGTATGTTGAACGAACCCTAGCTCATAGAGACTTTACCTACTTACTGCTTAGCAGTAACTTGTGTTAGGTGGTAGTCCACAATACAAACTATACCAATGATTAGAACTTATTAGTTAGTACTAAGCCACTACCTTCTACGGTACAACCAGTTCAATGAGGCAAGCAGGATGTTATTAGTGATCCTATTTGTTCCACCTATACACATTATTATATGGAGAGCTATCTCGGACTCTTAGCCTACGCCCAAACAACAACAAAATTGCAGTGCATTAAATATGTAGGACTAGACCCAATTCAATGATAGGTCGCATACTTAAGCACATAAACAAGTATCATGTGATAAACATAATTAATAAATCAATGATAAATTAAGAAACTAAGATATAAACAAAACCAAACATTCAAATCTTCATAATAATGGCTAATACCCGAAGGTATTAGCCTTCAAACATCATAATTAATACAAGAGTAATGGCTTAGCTAAGGTAAACTAACCGAGTTAACGAATGATGCCAAAAACAGAACGATTACAAAAGTATAAGAAATTACACGTTGTCTCCTATGGATTGGAATGCGTTGCAAGACCTCTTCTGCTCTTTTTCTCCTCTAAAAATCAACTTTTGTGGTTTAGGTATCGAGAATATGATTTAGCACACTTAAAACTCATTTTTGAGTTTTGTATTTATAGGGTCTGGTGTCGGTGTCGATACGGTGTATCCAAGGTATTGGATACGGCGTATTAGGGTTTCTTGGAGTAAGAACCATGTTTGATATCTGTATTGGATACGGCGTATTGGGGTTTCTTGGAGTAGGGACCACGTTTGATATCTTCCAGAATATTCACATACTATATCTCCAATACGGCGTATTGGTCTTCACTGGATACGGCGTATTGAACTTGTTTCCTTTGTGGTCTTTGGTGAGTGCAGGCACGGATACGCCGTATCTTCCTTGATGGATACAGCGTATTGGTTGTCAGAATAGTAATCTTCAAAATATCTTTGTTTAAGCTCCAGAATGCGCGCCTTTTGCTAATATTCACCAAGTACTTCGTAATTACTGCAATTCTCAAATATAAACGATTAAGTAACAATTCTTTGCAATAATTATACAAAATGGGTTAATTATATGGGATAAATGATGCTATAAAATAGACGTTATTTGATGTCATCAAATATCCTCCCACTTGAATCCTACTTGTCCTCAAGTAGCCTTTAGAAGTTTATAAAAACGTATCCCTAAGGATATTTTCTGTTAAAGCATTTATTTGATCAGTTACAAGTACACAACCAAACACCTTACGAAATAGGAAGATGAAAACACTCAAATCACTCAACTAATCTATGTGGTAACATGCAACTAATTCGCTCAATTGCTCGGTCGTGATGAGTATTCTATCATAGGCTTGGCAAGGATACACATCTCCACCACTAAAGCTAAGAAGTAACAAGTATATAAGCTTGGCAAGGATACACATCTCCACCGCTAAAGCTAAGGAGTAACAAGTTTATAAAGGTAAATATGGGTTTTTATGATAAGGCTTAGGGTTGATTACTCTAACTAATCTTTATTGATACCAATATTCCAGGAGGGCGACAAAGACCACACATACCCACCCGTAACGATAGGATAGACACATGTGACTGCTCACTCCCACCTCGAATAAGCTAAAGAGTAAGACTAGTAGAGTAATATAGGGTATAGATCTTCTAACTTTCACCAATAGTAATAAACCAACAAGGTAGCTGAGACATTCATACATGGCTGTAACGAAGGAATAGACATGCACGCTCGATCACATCCACATTCGCGTAAAACCCATGGTTAATGATTAGGAGAGAGAAGTAAATTGTTGTTAAATAAAAATTATGAAACAAATAGATTAAATCTAAAATACAAGTTGCTAGACACTTTTTCCCGACCGTTACCATGACAAATACACAACTATTTACAACGTCTTGATCATAGATCAAAAACAACAACCTAAGTTAGCGTTCTCATAACGGTCAACTTCCCAATCATCCCATACTTTACATACTTTACAAGGCAAGTGGCGATATCTTCCACTTTATATAATACTCTACATCGTCGATTTGTATCAATGAATAATCGATCCTTTGTGTAATTCCTTTGGTAGTTGCGAAACTATTACCTTCAAACTTTCTTTCTCTCTTTTTTGTTGCGAATTATCTATTTTTTGATTTTTTTAAACCAAACATTCTACAAAACTCGGTGTAATTTCACCATATTCATGATCATAATAATTCTGGATAATTCCTTCGATAATTCTCCATTCTTTGGATGTACCATTAATTGCGATGGTAGTAAAAATACATGAGTTTGACTATAATATACATTCCCATTTGCTATGTGCAAAATTCTTCCAACCATACCAAAATAGATACAAGACTCGGGAAATACAAACTTTACACTTTAAGCAACTAGCAACTGTAAAATAAACTTAATCTAACAGGGTAGGCTAAGGTGTAAAGGTGTAACGAAATAAATAATTGGTATATTTCCTAAAGGATTGGTTCTACGGGTTGTTCTAGGGGTATCTTACTCTTAAAGTAAGAGTAAACAATAGGTTTATATGAGGGCTAACTAACCAGTGTAGTTAGTTAATAAGCAACATGTAAAGGCGTTTTGGGTGTAATCCCAAGCCAAGTTCTAAAGTCTACAACATCACCGGCACACTCATATTTTGTGGAATTTTAGTAAATATTTGGAAATGGATAAGGTTAAATCCTCATAATATCTAACAAGGGTTATTGTGTGCGGGTTATGTATAAAGTAATTTTAACAAAAGTATGCTTGAAAAAAAAAATAAGAATAATTTAAGCATTTTAGTGTGAAAATTAGGACAAGTAAAGATTCTAATTCCATCTCCCTACTTGAATTATACAACGTCCTCGTTGTATAGATAAAATATTAAATACAAAAATTAAAAAGAATTAGAATGAGAAACCCCCCCTAATATTTGCTCAGTAGATTCTCTAAGTTAAGTTTATTGAGCAAGAATTTGTGTGTTGAACAACCGCCTTGAAGTTTCAAGACTCCAACACTTCACGATCTCCAGATTTGTAAATTCTCCACGAATATTCGTCGATATTTCTTTTACGTGGTCCTGTGTAAAATATAGGAAAAATATACGCATTCCTATCTTGGTACCTAAGGTTAATTTAAACTAAACTAAACAAAATTATACAGGAGACCAATACGCCGTATCCATAAACTGGAATACGCCGTATTGAGAAATCTATAATAAGTATCTAAATACGGGTCACTCTGTTGAATACGCCGCATCATGTGCATGAATACGCCGTATTGACAGAACTGACAATAATGTTTTTAAAGTGCATAAAAAGTAAAGACTGATAACGTCCAAACAATCAATATGTCATATGGTATGGAGCAGATACGCCGTATTGATGTCTAGGAAGACAGACTCGATAAATTAAATGACATTCCGGGTTGTCTCCCAGGAAGCACTTTTGTTTACAGCGAAGTCTTTAAGTTAGACTTTTTCTTCAGCTTCCTTCATCATTATTTGGTGCGCTAGCATTCTAATGATTTCGCTCGTGTTTATGGGAAATAAAAACCCACAAAGGATTTTGATCGTGTTTATGCAAGAACATCAAACCTTAGTTGTTTATGGTGTTTATTCGTGAAGCAAGCACTAGCATTCTAACATATCTCGGTGATGTATAGTGTGAGCATACCAATAGATGTGATTATTTTAATCACTAACGGTTTCTAGAATTAAGATATATACCGTTTATTGTATTATTTATTCAATAAACAAAGGTTAGTAATTTAATTGTTAATTCATAAGATTAAATTAGATCTAATCCGTTACGTACTCGTAGTTAAATTGGTTAACTAGTTTGTAAAATCCCAACAGTGGCATCACGAGTCAACTCGTTTGATGTTATGGGTTACACACCATAAAAAATGCTAGATCCGCTACGTAAACATTAATTTATTATTTTGTTAGTAAAATCATGACAACAACCATGCATTTGTGTCTTGAATAATAAATTAAACCTAGATCTTGATTCATTATTAATAGTTAATAAAGTAAAAGGGTAGATCTAATTAATTGTTAATTTGAATTAGGATTTTCTTTTCTTTTATCCAGTCTTAAGGCTCACGAAATCAATCTCGGTTGATTTATGTGGCTCACTAGGTACCTTGCTTGAAAACTACCTCGCTCGAAAACCTAGTGGGAGCCTATTGATTCTCCTTTTGGGGAAGACTCCTTTGTTGTAATGGGGATTGAGAACTCGAAGCATTATGTGATTTACTGCTTTCTATATAGAGTCTGTCTTCACCTCTATCCCTTTTTCTGTCTGTTTTCTTTGCTTATGTATTATATTCCTTGTGACGTGCTTTACATACGCAAAAGATTTTTGATAATACTACAAAATGGACCAATACTTATATTGAAACTTGTTTTAATTAAATTAAGATTCTTGTGAGTTTATGTGTTAATCGGGCGTGGTTATCTATAATATTGCACTTAGAAACATAACTTTTCATGACGAACTTACTCGAATCTTGATTTAATTTTGTCTATTATGTACACACCTTTAATTCCATGTGACCAGTTATGTGTATATTTGTAAAACTTGTTTTTTGACAAATTAAAACGGATATTAAACTATCGTAACTTGTTTTATTATAAGTTGATTGTTAGGTGTGATATATCTATAATGTTGCGCTTAGAAACGTGACTTCCTACGACGAGACTTGCAAAAACATATTGGCTTATGATGTTTTAATTAATGCAAGTTCTTACTATGTGTGTTACTAATGTCATGTGTCTCATAAATCTAAGAGTTGCATTTTCAATGCAATTAACGCTCGTCGCTTACCTTTTGTCTCATTTCTTTACTAGTTGGTCAGACCTTCTCTAACAAGTGGGAGTTCAAGTTGGATCTTAGTCTTTTAGTAAATTAATTGTTTTATTTAAAACAATGGGTAGTTAATTTCGAAAAGAATTAATTATCAAAAAATACTAAAATTGAACTTTCTATGTTCTGATTAATTGTGTTATTGCAACATAATTCGTAAATGAAAGTTTGTTTTTCTTGAAAAGACAAATCTAGTCTCCTTTCTTGGTAAAACAAAGAGAGACTTACTCATATCTCTTCCCCTTGCTTGACAAAACTAAGATAGAATTACAATTTCTCAATATATTTAAACTCACTTTTAATCTTTCATTACCCTTTTTCGGCTCTAAAATCTCTGAAAGATAAAATATTTTGTGTAACCAGAGAACATTTTGTCTATAGTTACAAAAATAATGACATCTTGCACTTGTCAAGACGACGTATGAGTTTTAAATATTAATAATAGGAATTCTCAATAAACCACAACGAGTAAAGAAAATTACTAGCATGTCTTCTAGGTTTTTTTCTTGGACTCACTTTATTCCCTAAGGTGCTAAACACCCTTGTGGCTAGGCAGACCGATTGAGAAGGAATTGCATGCTAAATATTCAAGTTAATGAAAGCATGGATGGCTAGTCCCTCATCTAGTACATAAGTATATTTTCAAATACTCTGTACATTACCTAAATACATTGCTACTTGTAGGCATTCTAAGAGAATAAGAAAGTAAACAAATCGATATTTGCTTTCTACTGGTGATGTAACACTCACAATGTTGACAAATCTAGTTGGATCTTTGCGTTTACTAATGAATATACATTCATGTAATATTGTCTAATTCAGTGGGAGCTACAAGCTTTATTTCTGTGTTAGTTACCCGTATTATTTTTAGCTAGTCTTGAAATAATTCATTACTTTCCAAATATGAACAACCATTGTTTAAAGGAAGATTGCATTTTTTTTATAAGATAACATGTTGTTTTCATGATGTTGCTTTACGAAACGTTATCTATAGAATAAATGTGCACAATTCCTTATTAAGAAATATGGTTCTAAATCTACTTATAATATATATGACACTATCATATTGTTTATACAATCAAGCGCATGTCGTATTGTTTATCTACATTAAATAATGTTGTGTCGCACACAAGTGGGAAAAATATTAAGTTTATGCTAGGAACAACATATAATAATATGATTATTGGTTTCTCTTGACCGCAAGGTAAGGAAGCTAATAATTTTACTAGGACTTAAACACATAAGATGTTTGTTGCCCTGTTACATTTAAATGCCAAGATATAATTTAAAGCTACTTTAGCACATTAACTACATGTATCAGTCAATATAATTATGGTTAATTATAAAATCAAAATTATGAAGTATGAAATTAACTTGAAATTACTATTGAACTCAAGAGTATATATGCGTTCATAATTACTTTAGTTAGTATAATTATGTTTTCTTGATTAAGACATAAATATTAAGTCCTTGAACTAATCAACGACTCATAACATAAAGTAAGTAGTAAACTGGTTATGTCTTCATGTTAAGACATGAACATGAAGTCCTTGAATTATTTAAAAACTTATAACGTACACCTGATGTGTTCTATCCTCTTGTAAACACATGAACATAAGGTTCTTGAACTATTCAAAGAAATATACGTTATAGCATGCACTTGGTTTTAAAATACTGTGTATTCAATTTGGCTATGTCCAGTTGGTAAGTATTTGACCTAAAAGAGAATTAAATTATCTAACGAATTGTGATGTAGTCTCACAATCCCAGTACTCATCGAATACCACATTATTATAGTATGTCTAATGTGTTGAAACAAACTATATTCATATTGTTTGATTTCTGATAACTTTAATTACTCAACCTCCAAAATCTATTAAGGTTAGAAAATTGCATGTGTCATGTATACACCTAATATGTTTCCAACTAAGAAGGTATTCTAGAAACTATCTATTTATGGATTGGGATGAATCCTATTATGTCTTGATTAAAGTTCTATAATTTGTTAATATCTTATGAAGCATATTATTAACAAGCTAGAACTGTAAAATGTATTTTGCATATTTATTGTTTCTTAAACACTTAGTATTTGGATAATTGTCTCTGCTTACAAAAGTAAGTGGGAGCATTTATAGATCTTGAAGATATTCAAGAAATAAATAAATAACCTTCTGAGTCCAATTGCTGATGTCATACTAAGGCTAAAAATGTAAATGTTGACCAAAGTATAATGTAACTCTCATTCATAAATTCGCAAGATTACCTCATCAATTGAGTGATATTTTAATATCAATGCTAAGAAACATAAGTTAGATGATCAAGTAAACCTGCTAACTACTAAGATACATTATCAAATCTTGAATCTAATAAATGTCGTAGAACCATAAATGATAAGATGCAGTCCTTAAAAGACAATAAATGTTTTGAACATGATTGATCTTTCACCAAACAATTAAACTGTGAGGTTAGAATGAGTTTCTTTCGAAGAAAGACTCATAAGGATAAAAATTGTATACATATTAATGCATGCCTTAAGATAAGAGTTTTTAATCATACTCAAGCAATTGACTGTGATTAAATCTTCCTTTCTACATGCATTAATTATATAAAGATGATTAATTCTCAACTTGTTTTCATGAATATGAAATATGACAATTAGGTTTCATAACTCTTTAAAACTTGATTAACTTTGCGAGGACAGTGTGTAATCAAAAGGGTTATGAATCCATATAATCTTTATAAAGTATACAATATAAAAGAATCCAAGTGTGGATTAGATCATGCGTCTAGGAGCTGATATGTTAAGTTTAATTACAATTGATTTTGATTAAAATAAGATAACTTTTGAGTACACTTGACATCAAGTGGGAGCACTATGATTATTTCCTTAAAATTCATATGTTGTATAACATATTGAAAGCATTATTCCATCTAAGCTAGATGTTAATCTCTTAGCTAGGAATGAAACTTCACTTGGGACTAAATGTTTAGTGAAATAAACATATGCGGTGATTAAGTCCAACACAATGCAATATATCATTGAAGCAAGTCTTAAAGGATATATTTTACATGAGATAATTTAATATATGGATGGAAACCTTGTATTTTACTAAGGATTCATCATGCATATAATATTATGTTTGGAGATGGTTGTTACTTTTGTGTGAGTGCAAGATGAGCTGACAACATCAGTATCTAATTGAGAGTATTTCGATGACTATTAAAACAAACGTTTATGAATTATATAAGGCATAGTGTTGTTTGTGTACACTGATGCTAAAGGATACTCAATCCTAGTTAAGGTAGGATTTCATCATTTATGATGATTTTGCTGACTGGATATGCTCAGCTAAGAGCATTATTGCAATGCACATTAAAGAATAAGAATACTTTTCATTTTTAGAAACTATAAAGATGATTGTCTTATATAGGTATGTTGATGGCTTCAAATAACCTATAAAAGGTACTGTGACAATCCCATACTATGACACTTGTAATAGTATGCACATGTACAATAAGACACTCATCTAATAATTCAAATCATTCATAATATGTGAATTTGAAACAAGTATTCAAAAAGTTTACTCAGGTGACTATTTAGCTTTCTTGTACATAAAGAATTGAGAATGTTGGTAACATTGGATTTCAACTTACTAAGTATTCTTATGCATATATGTTTTTAGTATTTGGATAATGAAACTGAAAGCAGTTGTATTATATAATGAATTGATATACCTGGTACAATCTTTTTTATTTATACTATTATGTTCTATATTTGCATGTTTAATCTTTGAATAATTTAATTATTCTAAATTTGTCCATTCTCAAGTAACAATATGAGAATATTGTTAAATTAAGACATATGTAAGTGTTTGGTTATACATTTTGAATCTATGGATTGTTCTCGCCAAACTCATATGTTGTTCACAAGGGATGCATATTGGACTTCCCCAACTTTTAAATATTTACTTTTGGATCCTTGTCATGAGTGAGAGATCAAAAATGGTTGTATTAATCGTCCTTAGACTTGAGATAGAAGTTAATCTTGCATGTGTAGATATCAAATTTTGATTATAAGTCAAACACTATCCTAAATAAGGTAGTTATAAAGGCTATTTTTGGATGTGTTGTGAAGCTACATCCACGAAACATGTAGTCAATATAGAATTTGTTCCTCCAATTATCTAAATTACAGTACTATGCTATTAGTGCCTCTCCAAAATTAATCAAATGTTTACATGGCCATGTCCAAAGGGTAAATCAAGATGATACTTGATTACATTTGGTAATCTGAATTAATATCAGTAACGATAAACTAAATGGTTAAACTATATGGAATAAGTTAGGATCTATATACATGGTTTAACGTATCTATAACAAAGGGGTGTTAATATCTATAAACCATTATACTAGGATGTTTCTTGAAACCATACCTCAAGTATTTCTGGTTACAATGGAATTTTGCTAGACGCTTTCTATTGTTAGTATAAACTAATGTATTACGCTAAGTCCCAAGTCACAGCTGTCAGTTTGTGGTCATTACATGTAATAGTTTATACGGCTAGAAATACATAAGCCTATCGGGGGCACACACGAATACATATAGGATACTGTTAACATTGGATTCACCCTTACAACACAAGATACGGAGGTTGGATGAAATGAAAGAGATGTGTAGCCATTTATTAGAGAATAGAGAAAAGATGGGAAGATGTGTGTGTGGTAGAGAGAAAACACACACACTTCACCTTTCAAAAGTGAACTTCTACCCCTCCATGGAAGTATGGAGGGGGTATTTATAGTCCCGGGCCTGACTAGCTAAACTAACCCGACACGACTATAAATGATAAATGTAATTCCGGATTAGTCACCATATTTTAGAGCTAACAATCTTCCCCCAATATGTGGACATACGGAATTACTTACAATGTTCCTATCAGGTACAAATACAACACAAATAAAGTCTTCCAAAGCGCTTCCAAAGCTGAAGATGTCTTCTGAGTTCTCCTTGTCTTGAAACTTGTACTCCAGCTTGGATCTTCGTTGTCTTTACTTGTTCTGGAACCATTATAGTATGTATGAACTGGAATAACTTCGCCCCAATTCATGCAGCATGTATTGAAAGCTTTCTTTATAGACTCCTTTTTGGTGAAGTTTCTGAATCAGTTTCCCCCCCAAACCAACATCCCTATCTTAAGCAGATTCTGAAACTTTGATGTAGCTTGAACCATCTTCTACTTGTCATTGACGTACACAGCGGAAATTTGTAGAAGTCAAACCACAATGACCACTACTTCTTTGTCATTAGGTTTGGTGAATATTCGTTCGGGGGTGCATGCGAGAAATCAGCATCAATTCTTCTCACGTATGCAGTATACTTCATAAACCATGCTAAGTAAAGTAGTATACACTACTTCCCCCTGGAAGTTGACATGGTAACATCAAAGTCAACTAAGTCCCGGATGTACACATTTTCCCCCATGATGGTTGCGAACTCTCGGAAGCATCATTGTCGTGTACGTCCATATACTCAAGAAGTTCTTGTCATAAGCATAAATCTTGAAAAGTTATGAACGTCATTGAAGAACTTTGAAAATTTGCTTAGACTGTGAAGTACCATTGTCTTGGAATGGGACAATAATATCCCGTGAGAATTGCTGATTACATCTCAACCTTTAAACTCTCTGGCTAACTTACCAACCTCGTATTCTGTCGGCTATTGTTGTGATCACTTGGTGAAGTAAACCCGATATACCAAACTTGAAAATGAAGTAAAATCCCCCAAATTTGTTACTTAAGCTTGCACTATTGTTGATTGAAGAACGGTGCAAGATTAAATCTATAAGTACCCTATACTCGACTGTAAAAGTATAAGAAGTACAATACCTCTTGAAATTATCCACATCGACATCTGCGTGTGACACTGAGCACTACAATGTAACTCCTTTAAGTGATAGTTATCCATGTCTTCAACCAACCACCCCGACTACCGGAAACTAGATAATTCAAGTCTTAATCATAAGCTGAATACGTTCAAGCAAGTCATCAATTGATAGATTGGGTTTAAAGAAAAGGGGTAGAAAATAGAAGGAAGTCTCAATGATGAAATTAGTAGACGCCTTCGTGAAACTCAACTTTAATCTCAAAAAAGGGATACCAAATCAACTTCGTAATCACTTGACATCGTAGTTTGAATCTTTAGCCGTTTGTCATTTTAGTGAATCTTTTCAGGATCGTTTTGGCATTAAGTATTGTGTTTGCTTTGGTGTTTATGTTTTGATTTGTCTTGATGATCATATTCCCAAATTCAGTCACATGCCCACCTGATGCGCGGTAAGGTCAAATTTTTTTTCGGGAAGTTAGGTTTTCAAAATATAAAATTTAATTAAATAGTGTCATGTTTCGCTTGGCATATTTCAACATATTTCGCTTGAGAAACAGACCTACATATTTCGCTTGAAATCTACACATTTCGCTTGGTTTAAGAAAATTACAAATTTCTCTTGGTTTAAGAAACATGTTTCGCTTGTGAAGAAATTGCACATTTCTCTTGACATTTCCTTGCACATTTCGCTTGAAATCTTCCAACATGTTTCGCTTAAAGAAATTTTGACATATTTTGCTCGAAATGTGACTTGACCTGTATACTTCGCTTAATAATACATATTTCGCTCCAAAATACATATTTCGCTCCCTTCAAGAACACATTTTGCTCCCTTTAAACATGTTTCGCTTCCTTCAAAACATGTTTCACTTCCTTCAAAACACATTTTGGTGTCTTCAAAAATTCTTCCAAAACCCAGAAGTTTTTGATCCAAAAACGTGTTTTGATACCCCAAATAAGTTGCTAGTACATATAAGACTAACAAAAGTACAAGTTGATCGTCGTAAAACACACGTTTAGATCAAAAAGTAAGCGAAAAAGGGTGCGTTCGGTTTGAGTTTCTTACCAAAAAAACCACTATGAACACCTCTGATTCAGCAAACAACGATCACGATATGCTCCTAGGCTCTGTTGCCAATTGTTAACATTAGATTCACCCTTACAACACATGATCTGGAGGTTGGATGAAATGAAAGAGATGTGTAGCCATTTATTAGAGAATAGAGAATAGATGGGAAGATGTGTGTGTGGTAGAGAGAAAACACACACACTTCACCTTTCAAAAGTGAACTTCTACCCCTCTATGGAAGTATGGAGGGGGTATTTATAGTCTCGGGCTTGACTAGCTAAACTAACCCGACACGACTATAAATGATAAATGTAATTCAGGATTAGTCACCATATTTTAGGGCTAACAGATACGTTTACTAATGTAATTAATATATTTTATATATTTATTAATTATATTAATATGTTTTACGAAATGATTTAGCAGCCGTTAGTTAACCGTTAGACGCGTAACTAATAAACGGGTTAACTAATTTAAATGTAATAGACATGTTATTATTAGTGAAAGTCCAAAGCAAGCCCAATGAACCCATGAGGGTAAGGAGGCCGGCAGAATATTAAATCCAAAAAGGTTTGAGAATGCTTGGAGGCTAAGCTAGGTATATAGTATATATACACACCCTTAGGAGGCTTAGGTGTCATAACTTAATAACATCGCCACATCAGCTTTAACATTGCACAACAACACCCAGAAAAACCCCGATAATCATAACACCATTTTAACACCACTTTTGGGACCCACATTTTTTTCTTTTCCATTTATTTAATCAAAATATATTTTTATTTATTAAATTAAAATATAAATTACTATAAACAAATATAAAAGAAAAAAAAAGTATAGTGCAAATTTATTATGGGCTGGGCGTGGGCTATAAAAAAATGCAGCTCATGATATATACACACACCTCCCTTTCTCCACATTTTTTTCATTTTAGATCACCCTCACCTATTGTCTTCTTTCTCAAGCTATACACACACCAAAAAAGCTATAAAAAACACACACTAAAAAGTACACATAGTAAAAAAGACACACACTATTAACACACACACTCAACACATATACACACCAAAAAGGCAAAAAAAGAAAAGAAGAGATCATGCGTTGCAACCCACGTTGGGGCGATGTCATAACGCTGCATAATGCATAATGCAGTGTCATAACGCTGCATAATGCAGCTCCATCTCCGCATAACGCCGAAAGCTACGTTATGACACCTAAGCCTCTAAAAAGTAAAACGACACACTATCAGAACCCTAAAACCTACGTCGATATAAACATAGATAAATATCATATGCATGATATAAGTATGCATGTTAATCTCATGGATACAATATCTAGTATATTGTAACCTCATTGGTTCTTTAGTTTTAGACGATGCCAGATTCATAACTAAACAAAATCGATTATTTTCCTCCTATGTGTTGACTATTGGCAATTAAAACCCACAAAGAATTTTGATCGTTTTTATTCAAGAACACAAAACCCTAGTTGTTCGTGGTGTTTATTCGTGAATCAAGCACTAGCATCCTAACGTATCTCAGTGACGTGTAATGTAAGCATACCAATAGAGGTGATTATTTTAATCACTAACGGTTTCTAGAATCAAGATCTATATCGTTTATTGTATTATTTGTTCAATAAATAAAGGTTAGTAATTTATTTGTTTTATTTATGTATTAATTCATAATATTAAAGTAGATCCAATCGGCTACGTACTCGTAGTTAAATTGGTTAACTAGATTTTTAAATTCCAACAATCCTCTCACATACGTCGTCAGGTTTTGCCCAAAGCCGGCAATCTATGTTGGTCATGACCAATGGAACATCCAATGTGACATTTGAATAAACCACTAGTAAGGAAGTTTGATTTTTATTTCAGGCAAAAAAATTAAACCCCAAGCGGCTCTCCTCTGGCAAAAAACGGTGATCTCGAATCCTAAACAAACCTTTAATTCATTTTCAATCTTGTGCTCGAATATAATAGTTTAATCACTCATATAATCAAACCAACCTAAGTTACGTCTTGATTGGTGTCTCAAGATTATTTTATTTATGGTTTTGTCCTTTTCGTTGAATCTTTAATTCCCATTCTCGTGACTTGATTTATTAGATGAGGTTATCTTGTACTATTTAATTCGATCCTGATCGCATTAATTACTGCATAAAACTTCATTCGGTACTTTAGGGTTTTGGATCTTTTATTGTTAGGGTTTTTGGTGTGTGTTTAATTTTCACCCTAATCCTTTTGGGTTATCGATGTTTGAAGATTGCCATTGTCTTCTTGGTTTACCATCTGATGGTACTCGTAATGATGTTGGTCCAGTTGGTGATATATCTACTGTTATGGAGGGTGTTACACCATCTATGATTGACATGACCATGGAAAAGGAAAAGCTAAGCCCTTTGGATGACACTATTGTTCCGGGATCTTTTCCACCATTACCTATGCAGGTAACTACTTCGGCTGGTAATGCCCCTGGTAAGTCTTCGTATGCTAATATTACTAGTAAACCAAGTGGGAAGAAAGTGATGGTTCGTACTTTGTATACACCCGAGGTAATGGGATTGATGTGGTTATTTCGGTGGATTCTATTCGTGCTATTAGTGCACGATTTTCTAATACTGCTTATGGATTTTTCTTAGGGAAGAAGGTGGCATACCTTGTTGTTGTTAAATATGTTAGGAATACTTAGAGTAAATTTAGGCTTGTTCGCTCAATGTTCAGCTCGTCTACTGGATTATTCTCTTTTTAATTTAGCTCTATGGACGGATTACATGCTATGCTTGAAAATGGTCCATGGTTTATCCGGAATAACCCGCTTATCATGAAGAAATGGCATCCAGATTAGAACCTATTAAAGGAAGATGTTAAAATTGTTCCTGTTTGGGTTAAACTCCATGGTGTACCTGTTACGACCTTTAGTGAGGATGGCTTGAGTGCCATTGCTACTAAACTAGGTACTCCTCTCATGCTTGACTCTTATACATCTGATATGTGCATGCAATCTTGGGATAGGTCAAGTTATGCTAGAGTTATAATTGAGATTCGAGCTGATGTGGAGCTGAAAGATAACATTGGCATGGCTATGCCTAAAATTACTAAGGAGGGTCATTACATATGTAATGTTTATGTTGAGTATGAGTGGAAACCTCCTAGGTGTTCGTCTTGTAAGGTTTTTGGACATATTCATGAGTAATGTCCAAAGAATACAGGTACTGGTGAGAAGAAGACTGTGAAGAAGCCTAGTCAAACTTCTCGAGGTGTTCCGATTGGTCCAAAAATGGGTTTTAAACCTCAAAGAGAATATTGATCGGTTACTAAAAAGCCTCATGCTAGTTCCAGTGGTAATAAGAAAAAAGGTGTGGAACCTACTATTGAGGTTAGTAATTCAAATCCATTAGATGTTCTTAATTTGGTCGATAATGATGTAGAGTTTGGTACCAATAGGGGGGCTACTAATTTGGTAAATAATGGGGCTACTTCAAGTGGATCCTCTTCTATGAATATCGATAATGATGAGGAGTTTGCTAGTAATACTCTTATTGGTAAGAAAATTGATAAAATAGAACGACAAATTTGTGAAGGTAAACTTAGGCTGTTGGATAATGACAGGAATCCGCTTGTTCCTACGGGTATTGTGGAAAGTGATAGTGAAGTGGAAGTGGTATTTGATGAAACTGCTAACCTAAGGATTTCAACGAGTGGTAAAGATAGAAGTGATAAAGGTTATGGTACTAATAGCTTCTTGAAACAATGGAGGGATTCTTATCTGGATAATGATGATTATGACCCGTATAATGACGATATGTACATGAATCACGATTTGTCCATGATGATCTTGATATCACGGTCTGTGGCGGGAAGAAGAAATAGATTTTTTGATATTTGTTGAGTCAATTGTAATATAGTCTTGGTAGTATCCTCCTATGGAGTAGTTTTGCTTGTTATGTTCGCTTTTTTGCCTATGTAACAGGCTGAGATGTGGGACTCACCCACATCCTTTGTACTAAATTGCTTTTTGGAGTAATATATTTACCGAGGAAACCCTTTACCCTAAAAAAATAGTTTTCTTACAAAAACCAAATAGAAGCCTATTACAACCGGTTTGAAAGGTGGTTTTGTAGTAGTTTAACCTTTTGCATCAATCCATTAACAAACCTGAATAGAAGCCTCATTTTGAGTGATATCAATCATCTCTCTTTTGTTTGTATTTTCAATAGGATTAGTAAAGAAACATTTTGGACTAGAAATATCCAAAAACTAAATGCACAGTTTACTACATCAATCAAAGCAAAGTTAAACTACATCAATTAAAAGTTCATAATCCCTATATCTTGCCATAGCGGGATTGGGTATCGTTGTTGTTGTTGTTGAATTAAAAGTTCATAATCATATGCCATTAAACCAACAACACTTTGTTCAAGAAAAAAAACCAACAAAAGAACCAATCTACTGATGATAGCTGGCTTTCGGCCTTCCAAGTGACCACCACTCCGATTCGTTATAACGGTACCTCTACAAGCCAAAACACAGAAAAAAATGTATTCTCGTTAATATAATCTATAATAATAAGATCTGGAAAAAATAACGCGGCAATGTAAATGAAAATAGCATGAGGAATTACAAAAAAATGATGATTTTTTGGAAGATATAGTTATTCTATAGTGTCCCCAAAACACAATTAGATAGCAAAGACGCGCGCGGTTTAACAAACAACTTAACAACATACAATTTACTAAACCCCAAGTACAACTAACAAAAGGAGTGATCTTTGCAGATATTTTATAACTAAGGTTGTGTTTGGCAACAAGCGTTTTGGAGCGTTTAAGAGCGACAAGCGGTAAGCATTTTAGATGAAAAGCTTATTTGGCAACACCTCAACAAGCATTTTAATATTGTTTAACCGCTTCAATCTCAATTGCTTCTTGGAGAAGCATTTTAGAACTGCTCCTAGCAGTTTGTTATAACATTACATTTATACCCTAAATATAAAATTTATTAATTCTTTAATTGGGTTATATGCCTTTTTTCATAATTTTACACTTTCTAATTACAGCTTACAGCTACGTTACCAAACACTTTTTTTAAACAAACAGCTACTGCTTATTGCTCCTGCTAACTGCTCCCGCTACTGCTACTACTGCTTATTACTACTGCTACGTGTCACCAAACATTACCCTAAAGAATAAAGAGCATGACAAAAAAATATTTAAAATGAATAACTAACACGTACATTCTATATATGTAGCAAACTCTAAATTTTTTTACCTTAATATGGCAAATTATTTTGAATATTGATATAAGTTATTATAGTTAGCAATTTGCTTGATAAGTTCTAGCCCTAAACTAGCTATGTCAATTATATTAAAAGAAGACCATTTGATTATAGAAAAGAGAAGATTTGTGCAAGTTGTAGAACCAAACCATTAATCTGTATCAAGTGTTCAATGTCCTTACCAAACTATCAATAAATAGATATCAATACCCTTTACTCTACTGATATACAACTAAACTAGGTTTTTAATCCTCTAAACAACTAAGAACTATGGCTGAGCCACTACAATAATTCCCATCCACCCACATCATGTCAACAATTTTGAATGGTCGCGACGTACCAGCAATTTTAGCTACGATTTTCATTAGTAAATATTTCAAAAACTTGATCTCTCAAGATCAAGATGTCATCGATTCCTACAACCGTCCTGAAAGGAATTACCCTTGGGTGTGTTTGTACTATGTTATCACTCAAGAAAAAAAAGTTGGTTTTATAATATGAGGCTTCTGTGCTAAGATACAAGATAGTGATCTTCTTAATGGAATGTTGAATGAATTTGATTGGTGATGATCTTTTGTGATGATTAGTTGTGAAGTTTTTAGATAGGAAGATTTGGTAACTATAGGTCCCTTTGAAGATGGGTGGGGAGAAGTGGGGGGGGGGGGAGAGGGGAGTTGGTGGGGTGGGGCGGATTGAGGGGATGGGAAATTGGAGGTGGGGCTTCCTTGAGGAGGAAGGGGGGGAGAGGGGGGGGGGGGGGGTGGGGAATGGGGGGGTGGGGGGAGGGGGTGGGTGAGGGGAAGGGACCCTGGTGGGACTCTGTATACTGGGTGGGGAAGGGGGGTGATGTGAAACATTCGGGGGGCTCGGGGGGATGGGGGGCGGGGGGGGTGGTTTCCACGTGGGGTATGTTATCACTCAAGAAAAAAAAGTTGGTTTTATATATGAGGTGAAGTTTTCTAGATAGAAGAATGGTAACTATTGGTCCCTTTGAAGATGGTGAAAACTAGGTTCTTCTTCTTGATATCTGTGAGAGCCTTTGGTTGTCACACGTATGAAGAAGAACTCCGTTTTCATCATTTTCAAAGGAACAAAGTTAGTTTTCTTCAATAAGAAAACATCATCCTATATATGAAACCAACTTCTTCTAGTTCCTAAGTAAGAACAAAGTACAAAAATATCCAAGGATAACTCCTTTCATGACGGTTGTAGAAACCGATAAAACTTTGATCTTAAGGGATCAAGTTTTTAAAAGATTTACTAATGGAACACATAACCAATATGTCTAGTATGTTATAGCCAATGGGGTGGGTGTTGTTGCGGTGGTTCAACCATAGTTCTTTGTTTTTTGTGGAGAGTTCAGCAATATTTCTTGAAAGGGTTGTAAGCAATGGCTGAAAGAGAATGTCTGTGTGTGTGAATTGTACCCTTTTTGCTTGGATTTATCCTTTGGTACTTGTGAGGTCTAGTTTAAGCTAGCTAGACATAGTACTGTATTTAAAGATAATTTCAAAAAAGTAATCAACAGTTTGAAGTTGGACATTAATTAGCTATGATGGTTTGGTTTAATATCCTGCATAGTTTTGGTATCTGTAGTTTCTTGCACTCTCCTTTGGGTGTCTAAACAGAGAAGGGCGTCTTCACACATCTTAATGAATCTTATTTTATTATAATTTTATACTCCTTTTCTCTTTTGTTATGAATTTTCTATTTAGGTGTTTAAATACGAATCTAAATGTCTATTGTATTCTAATTTGGAGGACAAGCTAGCTAACATTAAGAATTTGAAGAATGTACCATTCAATTTAGATGCTTATTGAAACTAGTTGTTAATGATTCTATTCGGATTGCTTATTGCAAAGAGAAAATTATGTACATGGACCAAATCCACTTTATTTGTCCTACAAAGGACCAGATTTTGTGGATTTACCAATAAGGACATGCATATCGCGTAAGAATGTAAGAGATATACTCGAGAACCACGTGTCGAACTCAGAATGAATACATAAACAAATTCAAACCCTAATATTGCCATGTCATATACTCTCTTCAATATATACGCGATGTAGAAAATAAAACCTTACACAATACGAACCACTCTGTCACATTCTCGCGCTTCATTTCACGCGACATGGAATTTTTTAATAAAATGATAGTGGCTTTGGTATTTGTGCTCGAATTCATTTTAGGTTTAGGGTTTTTGTTTGGTGTTTAGGGATTTTTTGTTAAAAATTAGTTACGAAAGTTATTATGTGCAAACTTTGTAAACTTTTTAGTATATGTATATGTTGTATATAATTTTTTTGTTTTGGTGATTTGTGTTCTCCTTGATGAGTTCTTCTCAATAAATTAAAATTTGTGGAAAATAGAGTTAATATGAATAAGATATCATGTTTCAAAGTGTGTCACTTGAGTGTATTTGCACTAATTTTTTGTTTCAAAAATTAGTTGCAAAAGTGATTATGTGCAAATTTGTAAACATTTTAGTATACGTATATGTTGTATATATTTTTTTTTTGGTGATTTGTGTTCTCCTTGATGAGTTCTTCTCGGTGAACTAAAATTTATAGGAAATAAAGTTAATATGAATAAGATATCATGTTTCAAGATGTGTCACTTGAGTGTATTTGCATTATTTTTTGTTGTGTTTTTATGTTTTGTACATTTGTATGATTTCTATTTTTGTAATTTGCAAACTCTTAATTAAAAACATAAAACTAACGTTATCTATTCAAAGCATTACAACAAAGAAAACACCACATGTACAAGAGTACATGGCCAACCTTATTTATACGATTTGATAACATAAAAACTATAACAAACAATAACAAACATGGTTAGCAAGGTGGTGTTAAGCAATAAAGCTTTTACATTTCTATGTAGTTCTTGATAAATTCTTGCTTTTCTTCCATGCTTCTTAGCAACTCGCCACTGGCCATTTTCAAGGATGCAGCATTTCTCATGTCCACCCATGTCATTCTCTCTAGGGCGTAGCGACCATAGTCGATAAGTGGGTGATCTGGTAATGACTTTAGCCTATTAATTTCTAGCTTACGCCTCGTAAATCTATCTGCGAAACAATGCATCAAGTTCAACATTTGTTCTTACAAACAAGGCTCTTTATCATGTGCTTCTTGGAGTGCCATAAGAACAGTTAATTTAATGTCATTTGAGTTAGTAGCCATGTTAGAAATTGAAGAAAAACACTTAACAATTTGTTTGGTTGATAAATTTTTTGAAAGTCTCTTGAACGAAACCATTTGGGTGAATATTTTGGCGACATAAAAAAATCCCTAATTCGTTTCAACCTTCCTGATTCGACCATTCTCTCCACCATCATTTTCTTTTTAGATTAAACATCATTTGTTTCTTCCTAATCGCAACCTGCTGCTTGGATTGATTCTCGCCTAGGATTTGTTGATTGTAATATCCATAATCGTCCTTGTTTTCTTTATGCTACTATGATCCGTACTTACTCATTACAAATTGATCGTTGCTAATTTTTCTATAGTGATCACACTGATCTTAGGGTTTTATTTGTAGGTTGATCCTATATTAGTCGTTGTAAGGTTGTTTCAAGGTCAAGGATTTTAGGTGTTTGTTTTGTAATTGGTTGGTGTTAACATGAATCAGGGTTTTTTGGATTCAAGAAGGTGGAACAAAAATCATAGAAAGAAGACGAACACGGATGCGAATACCGGTTCATTTATAGAATCTCTGATAGGAATCATAATGATGATAATCTACTTAAGGAGGTATAAATACCGTCTGATGAACCTGTGGCAATGGATGTGCAAAGTCCTTTGGTAGATCAAACTAATGCGGTGAATTGGTGGAGAATCATACCCACCATTACCTATGTAAGGAACTACGTCTTCTGGTAAGACCCCAGGTAATTCATCATATGATACTGTTATTAGTGAATCAAGTAGGAAGGCTTTGAATTTCTGTACTTTATATACACTAGGGGGAACATAATTGATGTAGTTGTGCCGGTGGAGTCTATTAGAGCTGTTAGTGACAAGTTTGCAAACTCTGCTTATGGTTTCTTTTTGGGACAGCGAGTAGCCTACCCAGTTGTTGCAAATTATGTTAGGAACACTTGGGGTAAATTTGGTTTGGTTAGATTAATGTTTAGCTTATCTACCGGGCTATTCTCTTTCCAGTTTAGCTCACATTATGGCTTAAATGCAATGCTTGAAAATAGTCCATGGTTTATTCATATTCATCCTATTATTCTCAAAAAGTGGAACCCGGATGTTAATTTATTAAAAGAAGATGTTAGGAATGTTCCGGTTTAGGTGAAACTTCATGGTGTCCCCATCACAGCGTTTAGAGAAGATGGTTTGAGTGCTATTGCTACTAAACTTGGTACTCCAATTATGCTTGACTCTTATACTGTTGATATATGTATGCATTCTTGGGGAAGATCAAGCTATGCAAGAGCAATGATTAAGCTTCAGGCTGATGTGGAGTTGAAAGATACCATTATGGTAGCTATGCCTAAAATTTATGAGAAGGGGTTATATACGTGTAATGTGCATGTTAAATATGAATGGAAACCCCCTAGATGTTCGTGTTGTAAGATTTTTGGTCATATTTAGGTGGAGTGTCCCAAGAATCCTGGCTTGGGTACGGGAGCTGGTGAGAAGAAGAATCCGAAAAACACTAATCAAGCTCCTAAAGGTTTTTAGGTTGGTCTAAAAATGGCGTTTAAACCGAATCAAGAATATAGACCTGTTACCAAAAAGCATACTGCTAACTCTAGCGGTAATAAGAAGAAGGGTGTGGACTCTACTAGTAAGGTTAGTGATTCAAATCCTTTTGAAGTTCTTAATTCGGTTGATAATGATGTGAAGATGGGTACCAATAGGGGGACATCAAATTTGGATAAGAATGGGGCTAATTCAAGCGGATCTTCGTTCTAGAATGTCGAAAATAGTAGTACTAGTACTACTCCTGTTATGGATAAAATTAGGAAGTTTGAAAACTTAGTTATTGATGGGCAAGCTATTCTTGTGGATGAAGCTGGTAATCCTCTGAAAAAGGTAGAGTGTTCGGGTGATCATGATAGTGATGATGAGGTTACATCAGTTGATAATGATATGACTCGTGATTTGGCTTCAGAAAGGACTGGATTTGGCACTCAAAGTTTGCTAGAACAATAGAGGGATTCTTAGGGTAATGGTGACTATAACGAAGACCCGTACGATGATGATATGTATGAAGGCCATGATCTCTCTGAAGAGATTCAAACTATATGTGATAAGCTGGATATCTGAGTTCGAGGTCGCAAGAAGCAATAGATTCTTGTTTCTTTTGTCTAGTTATTTTGTGTAGCTTCCTTTAAGGAAGTAGTTTTGCCTATGTAATGGGTGGAGACGTGGGACTCACCCTCATCCCTTGTACTTAAATGTTTTTTGGCGTAATAAAATTTACCGGAGAAACCCTTTACCTAAAAAAAATTTGTTTGAAAGTGAGAGTCCGAAAGTTATCTCATTATATAAGGTATGAATTCATGACATTTTCATTCATTAGTCATTTCAATGACAGTATATAGCAATTGAATTGTTAAATCATGTCATATATCATGTAAAATTTTAAGCGATAAACAACACTGTCATTAAGTAGTCTTATCCACTTTAGTAAAAAGTAAATGAATTGTCAAATCATGTCATAAGTCGTGTAAATTTTTAAGCGATAAACAACATTGTCATTGAGTAGTCTTATCAATGTCTGTAAAAAGCAACATTTTTGCATTATTATATCGTACGCCATAGTAAAAAATACTCCATTTTTTACCTATATATACCTAGTTTTTTGAAACACATTACATAGAATCACTCCAACTCAAAAATAAAACATCATTCAGTCTCTTCACACAAGTAACACTATGGCCACCGACCCAAAAGATGTGCAATGACATACCATTAGGACACTAAGCAAAGAACTACTAGCTAATGTGACTTTGTCAAACAATTTGTTGCTCGAGTTGAATCGCTATCTTGACCAACTCAAGAACCATGATCCAGAAATGTTAAGGTTGGAGGTACTCGGAGACCATCCCCTAATCAAGTTCGGTGTGACTACCATGGATAAGTCGGCGCGCGCCGATATGATGAACTCTTAAAACTTGATGTCCACTAGAACCGACTTGATGAGAACCAATGCTGAGAAGGAAGAACTCCTTAGGAGTTACAAGCAATGTAGTATGAAGCATGTTTTAGTTATTTTATCATACGTTGATGTTTTTTTAATTCCGTGTGTTTTATGGTTTTTGTATGTTTTATGTATTATGTATGTTTTTTATATGAATAATAGTATTTCCTTAAAAAATGAAGAAAAATAATAGTACAAATAAAAAGCAATTGATTTGTCTTGGCCATGTAGATCTAGACTGTCATTGTTTATGTGTTTGATTTAGAAAACAACAACTGTAAATGTGGATTAACATTATCCATTCAAAGCAATACAATAAAGAAAACACCACATGTAATATAGTAGATGGCCAACCTTATTTAGCCAACTTGAAAACATAAAAACTACAACAAACAACAACACACATGGTTGGCAAGGTGGTGTTAAGCAACATGATTCTAAATTCTATATTGCTATGTAATTGTCAATGAATTGTTGCTTCTCAGCAATGTTTCTCAACAATTCTTATCTTGTTGCCCTCAAGTTGTTTACGGTACGTATATCCGCTTTATGGGTCATCAGGAGAGTATGTAAATCACATCTATTAAGGCTCATTATTGGCACTGAATGCACCATCATCATTTGTATTTCCCGGCTACCCATTTGCTCAACATAAAAAGTCAAGTCGGTAAACAACTTATTTGCAAGTCTGAAATCAGCTTCTAGTTTGCTTCGTAGTCTTCTATGAATCGTTTGACGCACTTCATTTGCATAATAAGCCATAGTTTTTGTAGTTGAAAGAAGTTGTGTGTGTGAAAGTAGGGTGTATTGTAAATGAGAATCTAGTGGTATAGAGAAAAAAATATGGGTAGCAGGTTATGGACTTTTCAAATAAATGTCTAAAAAAGGCAAATGAATTGTCAAATCATGTCATATATCATGTAAAATATCAAGTGATAAATGACATTGTCATTGAGTAGTCTTATTAATGTCAGTAAACAGCCAAATAAATTGTCAAATCATGTCATATCTCATGATGAATTTTAAGCGATAAATGACATTGTCATTAAGTAGTCTTATCAATGTCAGTAAATAGCCAAATGAATTGTCAAATCATGTCATATTTTGTATAAAATTTTAACCGATAAACGACCTTATCATTCATTAGTTTTATCAATGTCAGTACCTAAGTATTGAATTATCATGATTGAAATTAGGTTTTTTTAAAGGAAAAAAGTAAAAATGTGTGTCCTTTGAAAAGACATTTTTAAACCATTGTGATACATATTAAATGAATCATTATTAGTACATACAATTCTTCCATATAGCTTTATGATGTCGAACTTCTTTAGTTTCCACGTTCTCAAAGTTTTCATGTTCCGCCCATTCAACCATTTGATCAAAAGTGTAATCAGTTTGTGTTACCTCTTTTCTTTCATCTTCACTGTTACTTGTGTAGTCAGTTATCACATGATTCATTATTTCTGCCAATGTAGCATTTGGGCATATATATTTGGCTAAAATAAAATTGACACCTACGTAGTCAATGTAAATTTCAAATTTGCCTTGCACTGCTAATATATCAAACATCACATGCATATCATAGTTGTTCTAAGTTTGACAATTGTTGGGATTAAAAGACTTCATGATGATCTTGGAGTTACCGCTGCTAAGGTTTGTGTTACTGCTGCTAAGTAAAACTTAGTGTTGTTCACTAACTCTAATAAAAAATATGCTAAGTAGTTAGTACTGCTTGTTCATAGTTACTACTGCTAGTGTAACTTAATACTGCTGGTGTATATTAGTATTGCTAGTTACTACTGCTAGTATATGTTAGTACTGCTAGAGTAAAGTTAGTACTGTTAGTAAAGATTGAAGAAAATATTCTAAGTAGTTACTACTGCTTGTACACAGTTAATGCTGCTGGTGTATAAGTTACTACTGCTTGTTAAGAGTTAATGTTGCTGGTATAAAGTTACAACTACTGAAAGTTACAACTGCTGAAAGATTACAACTTTTGAAAGATAAAGATTGCTTGAAGATCAAGATTACTTATGAGATAAGGATTGTTATTTATAGAATAGATCTTTGAGAATAATCTAAGTTTTAGTAATATATTGTAAATTGACTAGGACTCCTTGGTGTATAAAAGAAGGTCCTAGGATATAGAGTTAATAATTACAACAAAAAACAAAAATCACAATCTAGAAATATTTTGTTTTGATATCGTTATAGCTTCAAGGTTTTGTAACCCTAATACTAGGAGATTATTCGTATTATTTGTAATAATAATATTGGAGCTTTTATTGTTGAATTATATTCTTTTGTGTTACTATTTCTTTGAAGAATTCTTCTTATATTAAAGATTAGATTCCGCATAATCTTTAGTATTATCAAACAAAGTTTCTTAAACTAAGTTGTGTTAGATTTATCTAGCATAACTAAACCTTAAACAAGCTTAAGGAATTCGATCATTAGAAGTTAACTGGGATCAACAAGTGGTATCAGAGCTTGTTGCTTTTGAGAAACTTTGCTAAGAAGACATGGATTAAGACTCAGCACATATGGTGGCTGCATCGAAAGTGCTTATGCTCAAACCAGGTGAGTATGAGCTTTGGAGGATTAGAATGGAATAGTACATCTAGATGATTGATTATTCTCTAAGGGAAGTCATAAAGAATGGTAATGCACCTCTAATAACAAAAGTTGTTGAAGGTGTTGAGACTACAATTGCTCCTACAACTGCTGAAGAAAAGGCACAAAGGAGGTTAGAGTTGAAGGCAAGAAGCACTATATTGATGGGAATCCCTAATGAACATTAATTGAAGTTTAACTCCATCAAAGATGCCAAGTCATTGTTGCAGGCTGTTGAGAAGAGGTTTGGAGGGAATGCTGCTACTAAAAAGACTCAGAGGAATCTTCTAAAGAAACAGTATGAAAATCTTACTGCATCTAGCTCAAAGGTGTTAGATCAAACCTTTGATAGGCTTCAAAAGCTTATCAGTCATTTGGAGATTCATGGTGAAAGTATCTCATAAGAAGATGTGAATCAGAAGTTCTTAAGAAGTTTGTCACCAGAATGGAACACACATACTATTGTGTGGAGGAACAAGCCTGAGATAGATACATTAAGCTTGGATGATCTTTACAACAACCTGAAGATCAATGAACCAGAGGTCAAAGGGACATCAAGCTCAAGCATAAACATACAAAACGTAGCTTTTATGTCCTCAAACAGTACCAACAGTACAAATGGAGCAGTTAATATTGCTCATGGTGCTACAACTGCTAGCACTCAAGCTACTGTTGTTAACTCAACAATAATTGATAACTTTAGTGATGCTGTTATATGTGCTTTCTTTTCAAGTCAACCAAATAGTTCACAACTTGACAATGAGGATTTGCAACAAATTAATCCTGATGATTTAGAAGAGATGGACTTGAGGTGGCAGATGGCTATGCTAACAATGAGGGTAAGGAGATTCTTGAAGAATACTGGAAAAAAGCTTACTATTAATGGTAATGAGACCATTGGGTTTGATAAGTCCAAGATGGAGTGTTACAACTGCCACAAAAGGGGACACTTTACAAGGGAGTGCAAGGCTCTAAGGAACCAAGAAAATAGGAATAGGGAGAACACAAGAAGGGTTGTGCCAATGGAGACAACTACTTTTAATGCTTTGGTGTCTTATAATGGTTCTGGTTATGATTGGAGTGATCAAGCAGAAGAAGGTCCAACTAACTTTGCACTTATGGCTTACTTTTCATGCACTCCAAAGCCTAGAAACAAAGTCTATACCCGGTATAACTTTGATATTATCTTATGCTTGCATAAGAGATTGACATCGCAAGTTTCTCAGCAACTACATCCTAGAGCTTACACGATCTAATGATTCACTGAAGTGAGTCGCAGATGAGACGTTGGAAAATATAAACTTATGCGATCTTGAAGATTTTTCATATACTAACATACTAATCAACAGAACCATCGCACCTAGAGGGGAGTAGCTTTTATGTCTGTCAAACAGAGTTAAAATCCAAACTGTTCATGATGGTTGGTGGTGGAGCGTTATCATTATATGCAGTGTTTTTTGTGTACAACTAGCATTTGCTGCTGTAATCAACTGTAGATCGACAGCGTCAAGGCTGACTGTTGTTAATAGCAATTCTCGTCAAGATTGTTCAAATACTCTACATGGTTTCTCTAATACTTTAAAGCCTCTCGTATGCGGAATTCCTACGCATCGTGCATATTGTCTCTGTTCTCTAGGCGAAGCTGGTTAACGATTTATGGTGAATTGTTGAGAGACCTTCGAGAATTGGCTGGTGACAATGAGGATTGATTGCGATGTAATTTCTCACACCCTTAATCCGGTGATTTCGCTACTTGCTAGAGAACGTTGATCGCGAACATTGAGGAGTGGACAGGCAGAGTAGATGGCTAGTCTAGATCAGGCACATCAAAGGCCTTTTAACCTCAAAGACGTATGCAGGTGTAAGTCAGTACTGAAACTCTGTTAAGAACAGATCTACTTAGTGATTGTAAAATAACTGTTCTGTTAGGCGTATATAACCTGACATATGGCTAGGAGACCATTGGGTTTGGAGATAAACCGTCTGCTGTGACTCGCTTTTCTGGCATGTGTCTGTCATTTACTAGATCATGCCTATCAGAAGATTTGGCAGTGTACAGGCAGGTTGTAGCAGATATGGTGATGGTTGAATGGTATCTCTAGATGAGATATCCTGGTGTATGGTTGATCGCAATACGGATATTAGATGTTAACTAAGCGACACTCGACTCTTGTGTGAATCTATTTCTTCTTGAGGCTTGTGCCATGTACCTCGTAGTTCGATTGGTGATCGAGACAATAGCTGTGTGGAAGGACTGTTGTGTTTGTCTCTGGTTCCGAGCGTTTATAAAGGAGGCCGATTCTGTGTCGCTCCTGATTGGGTTTCGCTTTTTTATTGTATCTATGTTTGCTAAAGAATTTACTATGGTGAAGAAGGGGCGGTTGAAGGGGCTGTAACTGCTCACTATACTGCTGTTTCTATGAGCTATCTTCGTATGACGATTCCATTCAAACACTGATGTGATTTATCTGTCACGCTCATAACTACTGAATTACTGTAGGGCACTACGCTATGTAATACTCTCATGCGTATACATTTAAAATTTTTACTCAGGATTGATCTCATATGCACCAATAATAGTGTCACTCTATAGACATTCTTAAAGACAGACTGTGTTAAACAACTTGTGTTTGTTACATCTGGGTCTGGTAGAGAAGCATCTATATACTTGCTGTTGATGAGTGTGTTAGTTGCTGAGGTAGTAACAACAGAGTTAAGTTATAGGGAAGCCGTCATGTAGTGCGACTAAGAATCGCGCTATACCCGACTTCTAGTGCTATACAGTGAGGTCATATAGCTACTTAGGGACGCTTTGTGGCGCCCAAATGAGGAATTGATAAGTCTAGAGAGTCTAATTCATTGAAGACATGATGATTATCGGGATGTGAAAGAGTAATTAGACCTTATAGTATGTGTGCAGCTTTTTGTGAAAATTAACATGTTTGCTGTAGCATTCCCTACCGTGAGTCCTTGTGTTATGTGTGTACTAGAACATGGCGTCGCTAGTTGCATTTGGCCAAGCGACATAACAAAGATACGCACTATACCTCTCATCTGTTCAATGTCTTGTTTGAATGGTTGTTCACTAGTCTATAACAGGAAAGGCAAGAAACATTCAGTAAAGATGAATTTCATCTGTCATTCCGTCTACTAGGAGCTTTAGAGATCTTGGTTACTTACACACTATTAAATGTGAACGTTTTCCACAAGGTGGCGTGTTAGTGGTCGACTCATGATGAAAATCGCTAAGATATGCATTTAGAGTGCTCACTCCACATGACTAGTTCATCTCGACGTAGGCTTGACCGGATTGAGATATCATGTTGAGTGAAAAACTTGAGTCCTCTTATCAAGGGTTTGAATTCTCCAGCGCGAAAACATGTCATATGTTATCCTGCACACAATTTCTGGTTTCAGACCCTTCTGATGCTTTCTCAGAGGAAGGGTTAGTTCACTGCCTACTATCGCTTAGTGTAAGACCACTAGTAGTTAAGTAGATCAATGAACAGAGATTGCTAAGGCTAGGTGCAGAGTAGACCTTATTAGTCGTTGGGCTTATGGCGATGATGTATGAATGATGAAATTGAGTTTATAGGAGTTTGTATGTGGATTCTGGCGTCGAGCTGATTGAGATGATTTTGTGATATGAGAAAATCGAATTAGATTAAAGGATGAGTGTGAAGGAAATCACTCAAGATTAGATTCGGGGATATGATTGTTATTGATGTCCTCATGATTACCCTGATACATGAATGAATTGAAGTTTAACATCTCGAGACAGATAATCGTTAGGTTGTGTTGAGGCGGCCACTAGGGCTGGTGCTGTTTTGGAAGATTAGATCGCTTTCAGCGAGGCACAATGATCGCAATGATAAGATTAGTACGACTAGAGCCCTAAACTGATAGGGAAAGAACTGCACTAAACAAGTTCAAAGCTGCGCCAATTTAATTAGCTGTTTGGTCATTAAACGCATAGAGCTGTGATGGTATATTTGAAGGTTCTCAAGTGCTAGGCATCTCTCAGTTGCAGTAGAACATTTGCTTCAATTCTCGCAAACTGGTATAATATGAGAGGAACGGTATGGACAGTATTAGGAAGTACATAGGTTCTGAATGTGCTATATAAGCAGTTCTTCACACGATATGCAATGTTGCGCGGATATGGCCTCTATTTGTCACTAAGCCGAGGTTTCGGTCATGTTATGAGGGATTTAGTCATTGAATGTACGATTTTCCATTTCAAGCTTGCTATGTGTGTGAAAGTTTTGATCACCTGCAGTATGATTGTGATAACCATCAGAGACACTTTAATAATAAAAAGATGGTAAAACCAGTGTGGAACTATACTCAAAGGGTGAATCACTAGAATTTTTCTAGAATGACTCACCCCAGTCCTAAAAGGAACATTGTTCCAAAAGCAGTATTAATAAGGTCAAGCCTAGTATCACTTACTACTGCTAAACTAGTTAATACTGCTCAACCCAGAACAACAGTGAATAGTGCAAGAGCAATGACAACTCTTTCCAAATCAGCACATTCAACTATTAAGCAGGCCATTCATAAGAATACAGCATTTAAAAACAGTAATTTTAATCAGAGGGTTAATATTGTTAAGGATAAAAATTTAATACTGCTAAGCCAAAAGCAGTAGTTAATACTACTAAGCCAAAAGCAGTAGTTAATGCTGCTAAGCCAAAAGCAGTAGTTAATGCTGCTAAGCCAAAAGCAATAGTTAATGTTGTTAAGGGAAATAATGTTACTGCTGTTAAGGCCTTAGCTTGTTGGGTTTGGAAACCAAAGACTAAAGTTTTAGACCATGTTTCTAAACACAATAGTGCATCAATCACCCTAAATTTTTTTGATTATATTGATGCATAAGGCAGATCCAAGTCAGTGATGGCTTGGGTCCCCAAAAGAAGTTGATTTTCTTATCTAATGTGCAGGGCAATCCACAAATGGATTTACAGGATCAAGGAGTAATTGATAGTGGATGCTCAAGGAATATGATATGGAACATGTCCTATCATACAGACTATGAGGAGATTGATGAAGGATATGTTGCCTTTGCAGGTAACCCTAAAGGAGGGAAAATCACAAGCAGATGTACAATTAAAACTGGTAATTTAGATTTTGAGAATGTGTATTTTGTAAAAGAGTTAAAGTTTAACCTATTTAGTGTCTCACAAATGTGTGACAAAAACAATAGTGTTCTCTTTAATGACACTAAATATATTGTTTTATCTCCAAACTTTAAGTTAGCTGATGAAAGTCAAGTTTTACTTAAAGTTCTTAGAAAGAACAATATGTATAGTGTTGATTTAAAGAATATTGTTCCTAAAGGAGGTCTAACTTGTCTTTTTGCAAAAGCCACATCTGATGAATCTGAACTTTAGCATAGGAGGCTTGGACACATAAATTTCAAAACTATGAATAAACTGGTTAAGGGAAATCTTGTAAGAGGTTTACCTTCAAAACTTTTTGAAAACAATCAAACCTGTGTTGCTTGTTAAAAGGGAAAGAAACATAAAGCTTCTTGTAAGTCTAAAACTATAAGTTCAATCAGCCAACCTTTACATATGTTGCACATGGATTTGTTTGGACCAACATTTGTAAAAAGCTTAATGAAAAAGATGTATTGCCTAGTTGTCACAGATGATTACAGTAGGTTTAGTTGGGTTTTATTTCTAGCTACTAAAGACGAGACTAGAGGCATTCTTAAGTCCTTTATAACTAGAGTAGAAAATCTAATAGATCAAAGGGTTAAGGTAATTAGATGTGACAATGGAATTGAGTTCAAGAATAAGGAGATGAATCAGTTTTGTGAGAGAAAAGGTATTAAAAGAGAATTTAGTGTAGCTAGAACTCCTCGACAAAATGGAGTACATGAGAGGAAAAATAGAACACTAATTAAGGATGCTAGGACAATGCTAGCTGATTCTAAGCTACCTACTACTTTTTGGGCTGAAGCAGTTAATATTGCTTGCTATGTGCAAAATAGGGTATTAGTAACTAAGCCTCAAAACAAGACCCCTTATGAACTTTTTCTTGGTAGAAAACTAACTTTAGGCTTTATGAGACCATTTGGGTGTCCTGTTACAATTCTCAATACCATAGATCACTTAGGAAAGTTTGATGGTAAGGCTGATGAATGATTCTTTAGTGGGTACTCAATCAATATTAAAGAATTTAGAGTATTCAACAGTAGAACTAGGATAGTTGAAGAGAATTAGCATGTCCAGCTTAGTGAGAATACACCTAATATTACAGGAAGTGGACCAAATTGGCTTTTTGATATTGATGCACTAACAAAGTCAATAAATTATAAGCTAGTTGTTGCAGGAAATCAGTCTAATGGTAATGTAAGTAAAAAAGCATGTGATGATGGAGGTAAAGCTAGAATGGAGACAATACCTAGCAAAGATTATATTCTGCTACCATTGTGGACCGCTAATCTACCATTCTCTCAAAGTTCAAAAAGTTCTTCTGATGCTGGATTTAAACCTCCAAGAGATGATGAAAAGAAGGTTACTAAAGAACCAGGAAAAGAAGGTGGTGATTCAAGTAAAGATAGTGTATGTAGTGATCAAGAAAAGGAAGATAATGTTAGCAGCACTAACAATGTTAATACTGCTAGCACAAATGAAGTTAATGTTGTTGGTGGAAAATCAAGCATTGAACTTCCATATGATCTAAATATGTCTGCTTTGGAGGATTATAACATATTTAAACTCTCAAGTGATGGTCAAGATGTTGGTGCAGAGGCAGACATGAACAATTTGGATGCATTTATGCCTGTCAGTCCTATTCCAACTACAAGAGTACACAAAGATCATCCAGTTGAACAAATTATTAAAGACTTGAATTTAGCACCTCAAACAAGAAGAATGACAAAGAATTTGGAAAAACATGGTTTGTTTAGTTCAGTTTAGCAAAGAATAAACCATAAAGACTTTCACAATTGCTTGTTTTCCTGCTTTTTATCAAAAGTAGAACCCAAGAAGGTAATCCAAGCATTGCAGGATCCAAGCTTGATAGAAGCTATGCAGGATGAACTTCTATAATTTAAATTACAAAAAAGTTTGAACCTTGGTGGATTTACCAAATGGAAAAAGGCCCATATGCACTAAATGGGTCTTTAAGAATAAAAAGGATAAAAGAAGAATTGTGATTAAAAATAAAGCAAGATTGGTTGCTCAAGGGTACACACAAGAAGAGGGGATTGACTATGATGAAGTCTTTGCCCCTGTTGCAAGAATTGAAGCAATTAGGCTATTCTTAGCTTATGCCTCATTTAAAGACTTTGTAGTATACCAATGGATGTCAAGAGTGCTTTTCTTTATGGTAAGATTAAAGAGGAAGTCTATGTTTGTCAACCACTAAGATTTGAAGATCCAGACTTCCTTGATAGAGTATATAAAGTAGAAAAGGCACTTTATGGACTGCATCATGCTCCCAGAGCTTGGTATGAAACCTTGTCAACTTATTTGTTGGACAATAGGTTTCAGAGAGG
>BQNB010017739.1:44592-66456 GCA_026074375.1 Tanacetum coccineum | reverse complement strand
TATAACTAACCTAGGGAAAATAAGTTCAAAGTTGTAGCTTATAAGATTAGCCACGAAATAAGCTAAACAGCTTATATAGCTTATAAGGTGAAAACGTGTATAAAGATTAAGTGTGGGGAAGGTATAACGGATGAGCTAATGAAGCACAATGGTTAACGCGTATGGTTTATAACTGAGAGGTCCAGGGTTCGAGTGTGGTGGGTACCCCTTTTTGCACTTTTTTATTTTTTTTGATTTTTTGAAAAACTAAAAATTGGAACTTATAAAAGAAGCTAAAATAAGCTACTTTAATAAAAGGAATATAAGCTAACACTAACTAATAAGCCCTAAAACAGCTTATTAAAGCTGTTGTAACAGAAACTAAGCTTTTGGGCTTAATTTCACTTAAACCACTATAATAAGCTCATATTAATCTCAATCTTAAAAAGGAAAATTGTTCTAGAAAGCTTATAAAAGGCTTAATCTAAAAATGAAAAGTTACTTAACTAATTAACATTAAATTCCAACTGAAATTGATGATGAAAGAGGTAAACTCAGGAAATAAGCTAAAGTGCAAGAAATCCAATTAAGCTAAGGAGCTCAATAAGCTAAACTAACATTTAAGCTTTTGAAAACTAAGTAAACAGCTTATAAACTACTAATCTAACCTTAAAATTCTAAACCTATAAGCTAGAAATCTAAATTTAGCAAGCTACTTAAACTTAGAACTGTCTTTGGTTTTTTTAAGCTTTTTAGTGACTTTTGACAGCAAATTTAAGCTAGGTACATAAGCTAGAAAATGCTCATTAAGACTTAATCTATGATAAGCTATTCCTAGACTTTAAGCTACTAAAATTTAAGATCCTAAGGCCTACTTAAGCTAAACTATATTTGCTAGCTTAAACTTAAGCTTAAAATACCAACAGTATTAACTCTTGTTAATACTGCTGGTGCAATTGACCAAGAGGAAAACACAAGTGCAGGGTACCTAAGAGTTGATCCTGCACTTATAAACACTCAAATGAGTGAGGCAAACAAGAGTTAAGAGCACTCAACAACTTAGATCACTCAAATCCACTTTAAGCAATTAAAACTTAAGCTACAAAATGCCCTGGTGCAGGAACATACATAATAAGCTCTAATCTTTTCATTTCTAAAATCTAACTTATAAAAACTCTTTAACTAATGACTTTAAATGAAATCTAAACTGGTTTAATGAAAAACCTAAGCTTACTTTGACTATTGGTGGTCAAAGAAGCTTAAACCAAACACCCCTTTAACTCTTGACTGGTTTTGAAAAACTTATAGGAATTAAATCTAATGATTAAAACTTAACTACCAGATAACTAGAAACTTATAATAGCTTTAATTGACATGTTCTAACAACTGAATTAAGCTAAACTTAAGATCTAAGAGTATGCTACTATATTTTTTAGTTTTTCTTAGATTTTTATGACAGAAAATTAATTACTAAGTTCTATGAAACTAAAGCTAAAAACAGATGTAAAATTATAACTAATAAGCACAAAGAGATGTTATAAGACTCAAATAAGCAAGTAGATAAGCTAATAAGCAAGAATAAGCAGATTATCTAATATTAAGCTAAAAATTAAGTAAAAGTGAAATCTAAAGAAGAACTTACAATGAGCTTCAGCAAGAACAGAAGCTAGTGCTCATAGAGCTAATCAACAAGCTCTTCTAGCTTATAAATAAGCTAGAAGTAAAATCCTTGGGATTCCTTCCATGATTGAATCCCCTTCCATAAGTCCAAAATCCATAAGCTAAGGTAATTAAGCTGTTTTTAAGGTTTAGGTATGTTTAATAACTTTTGAGCTCAATTATTAGCTTAGAGACTAATAAGAGCTTAAGATTAGCTTATTACAAGCTTATGACACAGTAGCAACCATTGAGATTTATAAAAACTTATTATCAAAAATGATTAATATAAAAATGAAACACTATTTCATTGATTTAAAAGTAGCTTACAATACTAGGAAAAAGAGATTACAATTATCTAAAAACGATTTAAGTAAAAATTACATAAGCTAAACAATTAATCTAAATTAAGCTATTACTACTAAAAAACTCTCCATTTGTGTGTGAGAAGTGGCCTCTATTTATAGCACTCCAAGAAGCTTCTAGGCCTTTGAGCGCCCATCAATCTCTGCCATCCAATCCATCAATCATTGGGGCTAAATTTTGAGCCGTTAGATCACTTTGTGTGTATCTAAGGATCGCCAGCTTGTCATTCCCATGATGTGACAGTGTGTTAGTTATGTGAGTGATCCAAGAGCAAATCCCACATTTCATTGTGCTTCTTCATGCTCTGACGTGTCGTCTCTTGCTAAGTGATTAATGATTGCACTTGATTAGACTACTTTAGCCCTGCTTTTGCATTGTTTACCACTTGAATTGACCATTCGCACCTTCAATCTCCATTTGCCCTTTGTTTTCACCTTGGTTAAATGTGGAGACGATAATGAATAGTAAAAATCTCTTCCCGCCCTTCTTTATAACTGAAAACGGGTGAAAAGTTTTAAACTTTGGAATTGTGACACAAATGGTCCCTCTCTTTCTTTATAACAATTCTAGTGTAATAAATTGTTTTAGAAAAGGCAACAATGGTCCTTGTGGTTTTATAAAAAGGTAATGGGCTAGGGTTTTGGGCTTTTGTGTTGGGCTTTGGATCCGGGGAGGGCCCAATTAGAGGAGGGGACATTTTTGGATTTTTGTGAGAGATGAGGGACCAAAATGAAACATTTTGAGGATTTGTCTTCTTGTGTTTGACTTTGTTTGACCACTGTGACTGGACTTGGCTGCGGGCTTGACTTTTCTGGCTTCGGCTTTGTACTCTTCTGATTCTCGTGTCCGTGCTTGCTCATTTTTGACTGCTTTCTTGTGATTTTTGACTTATCCGTACCTGCACACACAAAACACAAATACAAGCATATTTTTGCCATTTTTGGTCTGTTTTGGGTTTAATTGGGTTATTTTAGGCATAAATGGATATGTGTATTCTACACTTATCAAAATTCCCCAAACTAAACGATTGTGTGTCCTCACGCAATATCACATGCCTTATAACCAAATACCTCGAAAATTCCCCAAACTAAACCTTTGAAAAGTAAGTCAAAGATTTTTTGTTGAGGAAAGATAAGAGATCCTAAGTTATTAAACACCCGATTTCCCATTTTCAAAGATTTTTTTTAAAATATTTTTCTTGATAATTAACTACCTAACTACAATTTATTTTTGTGTTGACATAATGTAATGTTTTCATTACCTTATTGGTAACTTTTAGGATCATAGAACAAAAAGCACAATTAAGTGTCTAGAAGATAACTTCATCATCCCCGATTTTTCACTTTTCCCATGCTAAGCTTAAAAACAAGAACCATTGTTTCAATTACAAGTCATGAACACTAATACTAACTCAAAAATAGCTAATTGTGTACTTACTTTTCTCCATCGAATCCTACTTATTGTATCATCCGGATTTATTTAAGTCATATACCCGAGAGGCTCTTAAGACTTTGTTTCGAATTTATTAATTCTGAAAATAAAGCATAACATTTTAGAACTGCAATAATAAGCTCCTAGCCCTTTTAAAAAAACTTCAAATGTTATTAAGAGTAAAGTCCAATCGAGGCACCAAAATTGTCTATTATTAGGATACTTAATCAAGGGCACCATCTCATAGTCATATACCCAGGCTCTTTAAGACATGAATGGACCATCCTTAATTGCACCATATACCCGTAGGACTCTTTAAGGCACAAAGTAAAAATCAAAAATTAAGCAACATTATTAAACCTCAGTCCTTTAGAAGCTAACCACATCGCCCACACCTCCGACAAATGTAGGCAGACTATTTCGACTTCGGTAAATCAGAGATAATAAAATAAAAAAACTCTTCCTCGACCTTTTAGAAGGCTGTAACATCGGTTGTGAGCCGGCAAGATGCAGCAAACTTTTATCACATTCTTGGTGATTATTATGTGAATTCTACTTATCCCTTATACCCTAAGTCTCTATAAAAGGAATAAGCCGAAATATGATGCCTAATTGATACATATAGTATGCCAAATTAAGTATTCCTGTAAGTACACATCCTAATCACAAGTAACTAAAGAAAAGCCTACTATTAGCTAATTATTAACCAAAAACCAATACCACTTTTATTTAATAAATACATTCAATAAAAAGTAGAAACAAGCTAATGGGAGAAAAAGCCACAATTAATACTTATGAGCTTTTAAAGAAATCCAACTATTCTACGTTTAACATCATGACTTACAAATAACACTATCATTTCTTGTTCTTCGTAAAAGAAATTTACAAATGCTATAGCCTAATATAAAATCCAACTTCGGCATAGATTTAATATCTCTGAGAATTAGCACAAGCTTCATTTACTAAAAGATTTCAAGTCTAGCATATTTTAAAGTCTGCATGAGACAGCAACAAACAATCATCAAAAAATTGTTAATGTCCCATCCTTTTCTAAAATCTATAACACAGGCTCGAAGCATGTCTTCGAGTGTTTGAATGGTCCTTTCACTTTTTCCATTGGGTTCGGGATGATATGTCGTACTTATGTCTAATTGAGTACCCAAAGCACTTTGTAATGTGTTAGATATTAGAAAAAGACTCGGTCACCCCGTGTATTTTACTGTTTATTATAGCTCGTAGTTTAATAGTTAATAGTACGTTTTTCGGTTTTAAGTCGGGTACTAATACCCGGTATATTGTAAGTACTATATATAGTCTCTTCCAACTTTGGAAGAGACAAGCTAGTTCATTATTTCATTTACAAAAGAAACACTTTCTCTCTCTAAACTATTCTCTCTATAGTGTTTCTCTCTCTAGAAACTAGCCTGATCCAAGAATCGACCCCGTGTTATGATAAAGGATATACCACAATTGGTATCAGAGCTAATGGGATGATTAGATCGTGTGTATGTGCGATTTCTTGCTTGATTTAGATCAAAAAGTGTACCTTTGAAGTGTTCTAGCTCGTTTTTTTATGATCTCCGAATTTTGTTGTTGGTAATGATAAAGTTTGGGTGTTTCTAGTTGCTATTACCTTGTGGTACTGTGTTGTGCAAAAGAAATCAAGCGAAATCGTTCAAAAGGGTGATTTATAGGTGATTTTGTGTGAAAAACGTCGTTGTTCTTCGTGGAGAGTTGCCAGAATTTCTTCACGGCGGTTTGCTGAAAAATATTATTTTATTAAGTAGGTTACCAACCCTCTGACACACGGCGGGTTGCTTAGGTGGCGAGGTGGCGAGTTGCTCAAGCGCGAGTTTTGTAACTAAGGCAGCGGATTGCTTACCACGGTTTGCGTAGGTGGCCGATAGCTCAAGGAGCGGCGAGTTGTTACTAAGCACGGTTTTGCTTACCATCGTTGTGAACAGGAGCGAGTTGCTCAAGCGTGCGAGTTGTTACTAACAGCGGTTTTGCTTACCACGGTTTTGAAACAGTTATCAGCGGGTTGTATTATTTTATTAACGCAAAGAATACTTAAGAAACTCTGGCGGTTTGAAAACTCAACGGCGGTTGATTAAACACATTCTTTGCATCGGGTTGCTTGGCACGAGTTGTGTTCGAAATGGCGAGTGCCTAAAGATTTCACCACGAGTTTGCCTAACTCCTCGCGGCGGGTTGCTGGCAGCGAGTTGTGTTCGGGTACGAGTAGCTTAAAATTCCACCGGCGAGTTGCTTAATTTCTTTGCAGTGATTTGGTAGCCTTATGGCGGCGAGTTGAGCTTCTGTCTAGAAAATATAAATATTTCAAACTCGGGATTTAATAGCACTAAATACAAAATACGAATAACGTTTAACCCACCACTTTTAACGTACACTCACTAATCATTGTCATCAAAACCATATCATATCATAATAATACAAGATGTCTAGTATGCAAGAAGACATCCAGTGTGCGTTCTGATACGCCCGCACGCAATGCTGATAGACCGACTTTGATCTTGGCAACAACGTATACGTCTGTACTGAGTCTAGAGAAGGATAATGAGAGAATATTATGAAGTCCAATAAAGAAGGACCATTTCAGATGGGAACGTCTTCAGATGTGCTGTTACTGAGGAACCGAGGGTGCAGTTCAACAAGGTCCAGTACGTGCTAGAGTCCTTAACGACCTTTCGGCTGAAGAAAAGGAAAGGTATAAAGCTGACATTCGTGCAACCAATATCCTACTTCATGGTATACCAAAGGACATCTACTCACTCATCAATCACTATACTGACCCTAAAGACATTGGGGAAAATGTGAAAGATGAGTCTGGAAGGTTCTGAGTTAAACAAAGGATGCCAGGGAATCTCAGTTATATGATGAATTGAACACTTCCGTCAATCAAAAGGAGAAAACATCAAGGATACTACGTTAGGTTTACAGCTCATTAATGACATGAGAAACCATCAAGATGACCATGTCCAGATGCAAGCTTAACTCAAAGTTTGGAGACAACATGTTGCCTTGAGTGGCGTAGATTCATAACTTAAGTCGATACTTAACAGATGTTTGAAAAGAGTCTAAACTGTGAGCAGTTTGTATGCCTACTAAAGCAACATGAGGTGACATGCTAATGAGAACAGAATATGATGGAAAGGTTTCGGTCAACCAACTAATGAATCCTTTGCACTAGTGTCCGAATGCCTCAGTTCAGCATAATCCAACACAATCATCCGAAAACTCCTCAACCCCACAAAAGAACATCTCCTGCTGACAACTTTCAACCTGGACTCAGAAGTTCTCAACAGAAAACGTTATTGAAAGTTTATCCAACACACTTGCCCTCATTCACATCATCGTACAGATCACATCTTCCTCAAACAAACAAATCAACTTAGAGCTTCGTCTAATGCAAGGACAAAGCTATGCTTCAAAGACGGGAAAGTTTGGTTCAAGATGTCCGTAGCAGATCCAAGCGACAATCAAGGAAGAACCATTTCAGAGAAACAATACAAGAGGAAATGGGTGTACGGAAATGTAGGAGCTTAGACCAAGGAGGCATGATTAACCTGGTCAAGAGAAACCCATCAATGCTTACACAACTGAACGGACTAGGGTCACATAGCACATGAATGTCCAAGGGCCAAAGCGACTTCAAGTTCAGACACTTCAAGACGAAGATGCTACTAATGCAAGCCCAGGAAGAGGTGGGAGCAATACTATGAAGAAACAGTCGTTGTTCTGCAGGGGAACAAGTTACCAACTTGATGATGATGTGGATGATTCAACCGAGAATGATTTTGGCACTCAAAACGTGACCATATTTTTGAAGCTGATGAATGTGATGGCATTCGACTCAGATGTGATGAGGGACCCCACTTCACAACGCATGTTCATGGAAAATCTCTACATTTGAAGATCCAATCTAGCGATGAAGCCTGGACATCATATGACTCGAATAATCCATTTGAGGTACAAAGAACATGATACCTTTGTAGATCAATGAATGAAGTATCATGAGTACACGAGAATGCAAAACAAGTACAAAACACACCTACTGTTGTTGACTCTGATGCTGACTATACGAGTGAATAGTAATATTAATTCCGTATGATCAGTATTGGAAACAACGAAGAACATGTTGTACAAAGTAAATGCATCTTCTGTACGAAATGATGCACTAAAGTCTATTCCTCGATGAAATGCATGAACATGGTGTAGATATTTGCTTAAATTGTCATTAACTAATTAAACCCGGGGTGGATTTTGCTCTAATAAAAGCCCATAAATGCCAAAGAATAGAAAATGTGTGCTTTTGTGTCCCAATTGTGCAGGACAGTATTAAAAGACAAAAGAAGCAAAAACAATCAAAAAACCAACAAGAAACGAGAAAAAGACAAAAAAAAGAAAGACCAGAACAAGAGTGAGGAAACAGACCAGAGATCACAGCCGGATCAGCCCGACACAGTCAAAGAGAGAAATAAAGAAAGTCAAGAGTCAAATTACAAGTCAAAGGGCCATTAGTGACAAGTGTGCAAAGTCTTAAAGGTTTATTTGAAGATTTGAAGATCAAGGGCCAAAGTTGCCAAGAGTTGAAAGTTGATTTATAAAGTAGAAAGAAAGAAAGCAAACACAAGGGCTGATTTTGCACATCTCCAAACTTGTTTATAACTACATTTGGGCGGAAGCAAAGACGGGGACCGAATGTGTCAATATCTCAAAGATTCAGACAATAACCCGCTTATATCGCAACTGCCTAACAACTTCAACAGCATTTCCCGCCCAAATTTCACACAACCCAACTTCGCAAATCACCCTCCCCCGCTCCTTTATAAGCCTTCAATCCTTCTCATACACTCTCCCCAATCACAAGCCAACACGTGGCAGCAGCTCATTGGCCATGCCACCTCACTAAACTCATCAAACGGCCACAATTCACTCACAAATATCCAACGATGAGATTATAAAAGGACCATTCAAGAAAACTTCCCTCTCTTGCACTTCTCCCTCTAATAAAATACAGCCCTAAGACATCATTTGAGAGTATAGTTTGAGTTTAAATTTTACTTTGTAATTTTCCGTTTTTAAGCAATTTAAATCTTACTTTAAGCAATTAAGCTTTTAAGCTCTTGTAATCGTTTCCTTTTAACTTGTACTTCTTTAATTCAGTAATACAAGTCGATTTACACATTTAATAATCTTTTGTTTTCAGTTTGAAGTTGAATTCATCAAATAAGCTTTAAATAAGCTCATAAGAGCTTATTACTTTCATAAGCTCGAATTTAGTTTAAATATTGCCCTTTTAGACTTTCATATAACTCAATATGTAATCAACCTTGAGTCAAGTCATTGATCACATGAGTGATTGTGTTCAAATTCAAGCATCAAAAAGAAATAAGCTGTTTCATCAGCTTATTGACTTTAAGCTCTGGTATAGAGAGACTTTGGCAGTCACTTAGGTCACAATTTGAGCCCTCACACTACTTAGATGGCTCTAGAGCTGAGACTTCAATTTTCCCAGTTTTATTGCACTAAATTTCATCTTTAAGCCAATTTATAGCTGTATTCACATTGCTAATTAAGTCAATATAGTCTGAAAGCTCCTTCATCAATTCTGTTTATGTTTACTTCCTAGCTATTTTCATTTTGATTGGAAAAAATTTAGAATTATAGTTTTTCCTTTAAGACTCTGCTTTACCAGTAGTATAAGCCTATTAGAATAAACTAGCTATTTCATTAATACCTTGTAACTTTTACTGTTCAACTATGCATATTAGATTAATTTTAGTAGAATTAGATAAAAGATATTATAAGTTTTAGAGTTATAAACGAGAATTTAATGCAAACTTGTTTAGCACTTAAAGGTAAGTGTTTGGAATAACTATCTTTGACTCTTAAAGTCAAAGAAACACCGTCAAGCCTTTTTGCATACATGTATTAGGTTTTAATATCAATGTTTAAACAGGATTTAGAAGTTAGCTTTTAGAAATTAAAAGTTTAGAGTACTATAATCTTGATTTTACACCCAGGGCATTATTCCACATGTTAGCAACTTAGATTTTAGATTTTTTATATGCATATTAGGATCATACTTTCTTTAAATCATAGATAAATGCAATTTAGTTACCTGTTAGAATTTCCATTTTGAGTGAAGATTACATTTGATCCTAATGCCAAATGCATCGCAGCAAACATAATCAGACAAACCATCAACAGCCTTTACAGCAACACTTAGCACTCTTTTCTCTTTGTCAACTTTTTTCTTGTAACTTTGTTTAATACCTTCTTAATTCTTCCAAGTACCGCATCTGTATACAACATGACTTCACATAGCCTCTTTTGAAATCTTTTCATCAAATAATAAGCTCTCTATAAGCAAAAATCCAAAAAAAAGCTTAGTTAATAAGCACTTTCTGTAACAGACTTCTATTTGCTTATTTTGTAGCTTATTCTTTTGTCCAAAGTTAGAAGTGCCTTTATTAAAGTTGTAGGGATTAAGCTCATCTATAACTTTGTAGTTTTGAGTTTTAGTTAATTCTCAACTTTTCAATAAAGACAAAATAAGCAAAAAGCGCAGGGTCCTGTTTGTTCATTTTCTTGAAACATAAAGGTTACCCTTCTATTGAATCGAAACTTTTTGTAAAAGTTACTACTCCGCCACCCTTCTTTTTTACTTTCTTTCCATTGTCTGCCCGTCTTTCTTATTAAATAAAATAGAATTAATATTTTAGTTTATTATAGGTTTAAAAATTAGGGTTCTAATTTTAATTACATAAATTAAGGGTTCATGGGTTTTTAAAATTGGGGCTATTTGTTTCCAAATTTTTCTGCACATTTTTAGAGTTTAAAAACCCATTTTTTTTATATTTTTTAGATTTAAATTGTATTTGTTTTTCCTTAAATGTTCGCATTTTAATTTACTTTCCGAAATTAGTTTTTTAATTTGTTAATTAGTTGTTTAATTGTGCCTTTAATTTTAGTAGTATAAATAAATCAAAGATATCTCTTTTCTTATTCAAATCAATCATTCCGAACAAGATCGAGGTTTCCATTGCATGAGTTGTTGGGGAAAACGACCCGGGTGATCATACTTGCCCGGTCAAACATACGTATTATATATTATATTATATATATTTTTGAGAGTGAATTTTATCAAGGTAACTTGGTAACTTTCTTAATTACTCTCGGGATTATATTATTTTATATTATATTTTAGGTATATAAAACCGCAATCAGTTTTTGGCGCCGTTGCCGGGGACTTGTGTAAGCGATTCCTTCGTTTCGAGTTTGTGAATTTGGTTTGAAGATCCTTTCGTCCTCGAAAGTTAAATTTTTGTCATAAATCCAAAAATCCAAAAAAATTAAAAAATATAAAAAGTAAAAAATATTTTCTTTTTCTTTTTAGTATAATTATCATATTAAAAAAAAAATAGAAAAATCAAAAATATAAAAAAATTGTCTTAATTCAGAAAATAAAATTCACCAAGTTGGTAACCGAACACCAACAAATAATATCTTCTATTGAGATATTATCATTTCAATTTCCGGTGAACTTGCAATTGTTCCCAAATCGTAATCAAAGATTTAACACTTGCCTTTTGGTACACTAACCAGTACGGCTCACCTTGAAAAAACAATTTTCAAGAGCTACGTTGAAGATAGTTGGCTTATTTGGTTTAGTCACATTCAGTGTAACCGTTAAAATTTAAAAAAAAATAAAAAAAAAAAAAAAAAATTTAGTAGTACAATTTTGCTTTTAATTGTTAGATTTTCCTTTATAAATGCGCACATCGTTCGCAATCTCTAGAACTCGTCAACAACAAACTTTTTCGAAGATCCAATTGTTGAACAAAACGATGTTCAAATGGCCGACATCGAACAATGGCCCAAAATGTTACAACAGCACCTATCGAAGGGTATGAAGATGCTATAAGTTGTTCCAACCAAATCAATGCTAACAATTTCGAGCTCAAACACCTTTAAACAATCTTGTGCAAAAGCAACAAATTCACAGGGTAGACAAATCCCACAACACCTCGATTTTACAAAGTCACTTCAACGTTTAGACAACCAGAAGTTCAGAACACTTCGATAAAGTTTCTTTTGCTTTTCCTGTATCCTAAACGGTGAAGCCCAGAGATCGGTTAGACAACAAGAATAAAAGAACCTCCTAGATCAATTCTCACCTGGGACGACTTGTTTCAACGAAATTCATAAACAATATTTCCGGACACTCTTCAAAAAACCACTTACTATCGAAATTGAAGATCATTACCTTTTTACCAAAAACCAAACGAAGCCTTTAATGAAGCATGGGATACTTTTAAAGGACACCTACGTCAATGTCCTCACCATGGCTTTTTCAGAACTCACCACTCATACTTTTTACAATTCTTTGAATTCAAACGATCAAGATGCCATAGATTCTGCAGCAGTTGGAAATTTCTTAGACAAGATGCCTTAAAAAAACAAGAAGGTTAGGCGATTATGAAAGCAAGTCCAAAGTTATCGTTACTCAAGAAGTCGTAGCTATGATGCAGAGTGCGTACTGATCCCACCTTTCTAATTCATCATCTTCTAATATTCTTCGATATGCAACAAATTAGCCCTTCTCTACTCGAGATAAGATGACTATCAAGATGAACCAAATTTGAATCAAATGAAATCCCTTTATTGTTACTACTCCTGCACCACCGTGCAAAGCAGTTGAGGAAGTATGTGTCACTTGTGGATGCAATCACAATATATCCATTGTCCGTTAACAAGAGGAGGAAACAGAATTTCCCCGTTTTTCATGACAACATCCAACAACTTTCAACCAACCAGCAGCGTTGGTAATTTCTCCAAAAAACCAACCTAACCAATTTGTCAAGTCAAATGAGACCCAAGGTTCAATCAACCGAATTCCAAACCAAACCAAAACCGTATCAAGGAACCAAACTCTAATTCAACCAAAACCGTGGAACAAATTTTAATAAAACGTCAAAATCAAGTTTATCAAGCTCCACCATAACAACACCAACCCATCAAACCACCAATCAAGTCAAGTTTACCTTACAACCACCAACAAATAAGTGTTATGTTAAACAGATTTTGAAAACTAATCAAACAACGTCAAGGCAACCGATCGGTTGATGAGAGAAGGTTCAGAAAACAAGGTCTAAATTAGCAGAATCAAATGCAATGTTACAATTTTGTTGACAAGCTCCTTTTGTGATAATTTCAAAAATTCTGACCACTACTTCAAATTCAGGAACTCCTTCCAAGTCAAACTCGTCTAACTAACCCATCCGACAGCAAATTATGCTATCACCTACAAGAGCGTAAGGCTTTTGGAAAGAACCTTCGATTCCCTCTTGTTCCTTCACCCGATGTATAAAAACCTCAAAAAGAACCCGAACAAAAAAAACACGGAGACCGTCAACGAGAAAAAGTGCAAAATCCCAAAATTGAAAATAAACCGCACATACCCATCTTCGGAAGAAGATTCCTTTTCATGAAATCCCAAAACCAAAAGCAAAAGAAACCGTTCAGTCTTGATCCCTAAACCTGAATTCTTTAAATACCCATCTAAACTTCCATATCCCGAGAGGATGAAAGTGAGAGAACACGATAAACCAAGTGCTCAACATAGCCGGTTCTTGAAAATGTTCAAACAACTTCGTTTAGAGATTGGATTGAAAGATGCTCTTGTCGAAATGCCAAAGTTTAACAAATGGTTAAGCTCGTTGCTAAGAAACAAAGAGAAGCTTGAGGAGATCGCTATCACAACTGTGAATGCTGAATGTTCCGCTATCATCATGAACAAAGTTCCCGAGAAACTCGAAGATCCGGGAAAATTTCTTATCCCATGAGCTTTACAAGAACTCAAAGGAACTAGTGCTTATACCATTCAGGAGCTAGCATTAATCTTTTAACCTGCAATTCTATCTACAAGAAACTTAGCTTGAAGCTTTGACTCCTACTCGAATGACTCTCGATCTTGCAATCGTTCCCATTTCTCACGCCGATGGGCATAGCCGATGATGTTGTTAGTAAGAGTCGAATGGTTTCACTTTTCTGGCGGAATTTTTGTGGTGGATAATTTTGACCTGACCCGGCCGAGAGTACCTATTATTTTAGGAAAACCCTTCCTTCGAACCGCAAAAGCTCTCAGGGATTTGTACTAGGAAAATTGATTTAAGAGTAGAAAAGATGAACTTGTTTACTATGACTGATAAATCTGAAAAAACAAGGAAAAAGAATTTTGTTCTGCCATTTCTGTTATCATTTTTCAAAAAGATGATCCGTTTAGTGGCAGTAACCACTTACTATTCTGATGATCCTTCTCCTAGTTCTTCTCCGGTGAAGACTAGTGATAATTTTGAGAAGTTCGCCGATGAACTTGCTCCTCTTGATTCGTTACCACCGGGTAATGATGATTCAACTCTTAAGAAGGACTTGCATGAAGAGAATTTTCAAGAAGATGTCGAGATTAAAAATTCCAACGTTTCCGATAAGCTAGTCTTTCTCAACACTCCTTTATCCGACAAGGATGAGTGTTTTGCCCTGAAGAGACGATAATGATGAGATCGATGATTTTTCTAGTCTTCTAACTTGGAGGAAGGTTATTTCGATTCAGAAGGAGACGTAATTTTTCTTGATAATCTACTTAGTGATGATGATTCCCATAATCTCGCTTCCGAAGTGATTTCCGATCATGAGCCAGAGCAGAATGAATCTTCAATTACTTTTTCTCCAAGGAGTGATCCTCTTCACCATGAGTTCGCCGGTGAACCTTTAACACTTCCTGCGAGGAATGATCGTGAATTTGAGGAATATCTTAGTCTTGTGACAGTGCTTTATGAAATTTCAACTTCCCAGGGAAATGTTCATGCTAATCAAAATTCAGTTATCGAGTCTCTTCCCATATCTCCTATCCCCGTTGAGGATAGTGAGCCCACTCAAGAAGAGATCGATATTCTCCTTGTTCCAGATGATTTAATTCCGCCTGGTGTTGAGGATGATGATTCCGAAGATGAAGTTAATGAGTCACCTAACCTTGATCACCAAGATGATCCGTCAATTCCTCGACCTCCACCAGAACCTCCGGATATTAAGAAATGTTTTGAACCCGAAGCGGGTATTTTGATAATCAAAGAGTTTAAGGGTGTTTCTAAATCTCATGATTTTATGACCGGTATTTTACCCACCCTTCCCACCCTTGTTTCAGATTTGATCTTCATTTCCTCATTTGTCTCCTTCGAGAATGAAGACACCATTTTTGACCCTGGCATAGTCACATTTCTAAGAGCCGGTGGCATTTTCTAAACAGTTTCTTGTTCTAAGTATTGCTCTCCCTAAGGACAACTAAATTCAGGGATCGAGTCGAGCTTGCGACTCGGTGACCAAAAACAAGCCGCTTCGTGGGAGTTCACCCCATGCTTATCCTTTCTATTTTCTTTCTATTTTCTATTATCTAATGTGTTGTGTTGAGAGAGGCTTGTACTCTTTCCGATTTCTCGATGTTTGTTGCTTGTTTGTTGTGATTTTTGTAGGATCGAACCAACAAATTTTTGAAGCCTCTCGTGTCCGGTTGATTTGTCCCGTTCTACTCGAGCTTCTCATCCTTTGTGTGAAATTAGTTTGGGGAGATCCATATCCTTTCATCATTATCGATTAACGTTTATCTTTGCATACCTCATAAATGGCTTAGATTTTCGTAGAGACCCGACTTTAAACATTGAGGACAATGTTTCATTTTAGTTTGGGGAAGGGAATCTATCGATTTGATGTTGCTTGCTTATTGTTTTGTTCTCACGTACCCGTTTTCCCACAAAAATAGCAAAAAAATTAAATTTTTAGTTCTTATTTGCCATATTAGTTAAGAAATATAAAAAAATATATAAGTGTAAGACACAAATGTAGGTTTTCCGTTGGTAAGAATAAAAAGTAATTTTTGACCCGATCGAACGTGTAGAGTTCTAGCTTTCTCCCTTAACAATTAATGATGATAGTTTGTGCTAGTCTCATATAGACTTTAAACATGCTAGACTTGAATCGTTAGTAAAAAGAAAACTTTAGTGCTAATCTAAAGTAGATTTTAATATGCCGAGTGGAATTTTATATATCAAAGTAATTGCTAAATTTCTTTATAAGAGATTTTTTTTTTTTAAATTGCAAAGAATAAGAGATGATAGTGTTAGTTACGAATTAGGATGTTAAACAAAGTTTATTCGGAAAACTTAAAAGCTTATAAGAATAACTTGTGATTTTTCTTCCCCGAAGTTCTTAAAATGACTAATTATACGTGTTCTCTTTAATTTAGAGTTTTACACTTAAAAGTCTAATCAACATATTTAGAGAAAAAGCTTTATCAATGATGAAGTCAATTATCGTTGGTAAATAAGAATTTTAGTTCAAGTTTATACTTTGGTTTTCTAAAATGAAATTTTTCTATTTGCAAAAATAATATGTGTCAAAAAAAAATGAAGATGTAGTTAGTGAATAAAAAGGATGCAAGTTATAAATCCTTAGTGTTAATAAGTAATATACAAACTCCATCGCAATAAAGTACATGGGCATTTGTCGGTTCGCTCCCGATGTGACATCGAAAGAAAGGATGGAGGTTGTATATTTAGGATTGGTGTCGTAATAAGTACGCGAGCTCTTGTCGGAGGCGTGGCCGATGTGTCATTGAAAGAAAAGTGATACCAATTCCTAGCCTAATAATGTGAATAGTAAATAATAATGTTGCAAAGTTAGAAAATAAATAGTAAAAGTTTCATTTTCTAAAACCAAGGGATTCTTTTGAGCTAAGGTTTGCAAAAGTCTACAAGGCTGTTTCATCGGAAGTTCATATGTTTCGGTTAGTATTCTCCGGATGGGGTGTCAAAAGCCTTAGCACTTACCCGATGACGGTGGGATCGCTAGAGAAGAAAGTCATTTATGGGACAAGTGAACCAACGATGTCTTGGCTAAAGAGGTTTTTATTTGCTTTGAGATGTGATTTTGCTAAGTGGCCCATGTGTAAAGCTTGGTCGGATTTCATCTATCTAAATATGTGGATTTAAAGGTTTAAATTAATTTGAACACACACACCTAAATTTATGATTTATGTCGGGAAGAAGAATTCACAAGTTGTAATTATAAGTAGTCTTAGCATCTTAGTTCGTAATTAGCAGTGATCTTATTTTTAAGCTTAACATGGGAAAAGTGAAAAAAATCGGGGATGATGAAGTTATCTTTAAGACACTTAATTGTGCTTTTTATTTTATGATCCTCAAAGTTACCAATAAGGTAATGAAAACAATACATTATGTCAACACAAAAATAAATTGTAGTTAGGTAGTTAAAAACACAATATTGTATTAGGAAGATAATAATCACGAAAAAAATCATAAAAAGAGAAAAAATCTTTGAAAATGGGAAGTCGGGTGTTTTATAACTTGTGATCTCTTAACTCTCTCAACAAAATTCTTTGCTACTTTTCAAAGGATTAGTTTGGGAAAGTTTCGAGGTATTTGGTTATAAGGCATGTGATATTGCGTGAGGACACACAATCGTTTAGTTTGGGGAATTTTGATAAGTGTAAAATACACATATCCGTTTGTACCTAAAATAACCCAATTAAACCCAAAACAGATCAAAAATGGCAAAAATATGCTTGTATTTGTGTTTTGTGTGTGCAGGTACGGATATATCAAAAATCACAAGAAAACCGTCAAAAACGGCAAGCAACAGGACACGAGAAACAGAAGATGTACAAAAAGATTACCAAAAGAATCAAGCCGAAAGCCAATAAAAGTCAAACCCTCCAAGTCAAATGGGTCAAATCAATGGTTCAACAAAAAGTCAACAAGACCCAAAATATTCCATTTAAGCCCCTCAACTTTAAGAAAAGTCCATAAATGATCCCTAACTCTAAATGGGCCTTACCTGAATCCTTAAGCCCAAAACCATAGCCCAACTCCCTTTCCTATAAACCACAAGGACCATTCTTGCTATTTTCTAAATCTTATTTTACACTACACTAGTACTTAACCAAACACAAGGACCAAAATTGCAATTCACCCAAAGTTTGAAAATTATTAACCCTTTCTCAGTTAAAAGAAAATGGCGCGAAAAACTATTTGTCACTATTCACGTGTCTTCCCCGTTTTACCATCAGTCAAATCATAGGGCAAAAATGAATTAAAGGTTTTTAAATAGGTAATTCAAAGGTGCTAAATAATGACAAGGCAAGTCATTTCATCATCCAAAGCTTCTATTGTCAAGACCACAAAGAGAGGATTACGGGCTAAGAAAAGAAAGCACAAGAGAAGGAAATTTTCACACTAGAAGCAACACTTTAAAAGAAACACAATCAAGCCTGACACTCGGATGCCACGTTGGAATCCGTGTGTCCCATATATGATCCAAGGGCTAAGAAGACTCCTCCCAAGGATGAGTAGATCCAATGGCTTTGATGAAAGGAGCGTCTAACTAACTTTGGCTCCTAGAAGCTTCATTGGCTACTATAAAAACCTCACACTTCACACAAAAAAGGGGACCTTCTTTTTCTAGTTTTTAGCTTTTAGCTTGAACTTTAGCTTATGTAACTTTTAAAATTTCCATTTCCGTTTTCAGTTAAATTGTACTCTTAAATTCATAGTGAATCATTTTTATTAATAAAATTCTCCTTTGTTATAACACAACTCTTTTAGACTTTCTCATAATTCCAATAAGCCAAATTGTTAAGCTACAGTTTAATAAGCTCTTAAAAATCTCTCACAAGTCCATAAGCTTATGATTGAGCTATTAATTCACTTAATCTACTTAAATCATTAAAATCAGCTAAATTACCTTGTGTTTGGATTGTAAGCTATGGAAGGAGAGCCAAAAAGGGAAGGGCTCTCATGGACTTTTACCCTAGCTTATTAATAAGCTAGGGAGCTTGTAGCTGCCTTATTAGGGTCCTCTTGTTTAGCTAGAGGTGCCTTGTAAGTTCCTCATTTAATCCTTTTTATTCTAGCTTTTAAAAATTGTCTATTTACTTTCTAAGCTTAAATTTGCTTATTTGCTTATAATGTTTGCTTATTTGGTCTTAAATATCTTTAAAAGATTGCTTTATTTAATTAGTTAGATCCATCTGTCTTATAGCTGTATTAGTTTATAAATCTTAGTTGCCCTTCATTTTTTTTTTTCCTTAAAAAGCTTTTAAAAATCCAAAAATATAAAAAATAGAATAGATCTTGATTATTGCTTGTTTAGTTTGATATCATGTTTGTTAAGATAAATCTAAGCTATAATAATGTCTGGGATCATAAGTTTAGACTTAGTTAGATTTATTTTGAAATAAAGCTCACTTAGAATATGTCCTAGCTTAAAAAAAAAGGGGTGTTTTTGGCCTTAAGCCAATCTGACCTAAAAAAGTCCAAAACTAAATTTGGTCCAATTTCTTTGACAACTTAGTTTTCCATAAGGTAAAAAGTTTGAAAAGAATTTGAATCAATAGTTTAAGGAGTTAAAATGCTTTTGTAAGCTTATTTTCCATGTAGTTAGCACAATGTGGGAAATTTTTCCTTTGGTCCTTTGCTAGTAGCAATATTGAACCAAGTCCACACAAGCTAGGTAGATTGGCTTATTTTGAGTTTTTACCACCAATAAGAGTGTTTAAGTGTAGGAATAAACCAATAGGGTATCCTGCCAATTAGTGTTTAAAATGGCCCTTGCCATTTGCATCAAGTACTTGAGGATTCATACATACTTCCTCAGCCATATGCGAGTATGTAGTTCCCCAGTTTGTTAAAACCCCAATTAAGCACTTCATTGTAGGATTTAGGAGCTTATAGTCTAGTAGATTGTAGAATAGATATAGTTTAACAAAGATTAAAACATTTTTTCATTATCAGCTTGGATTTTGCCTGCATTGTTTTTAACACACTCATTGGAGAGTGTATAGAGTAGTGGTAATCCTTAAGGAAGCCTGCACTTTTAGTTTTTGTGGAATAGCCAATTGCACCAGTAGTACTAACATAAGTTAGTACTGCTGATATTTAAGCCCCAAATTAAGCTAGCAAATTTAGGATTTAGTAGTTTATCTTTTAGTATTTTATAGTTGAGTAATAGCTTAATATAGATTAAGACTTACATTTTATTTTCTAGCTTATTTACCTAGCTTAATTTAGCTGTCAAAGTCACTAAAAAACCTGAAAACACCAAAAACAGTAGGAAATTAAGTAGATTCTTAAATTAATAATTTTAGCCTAAGGTATTTGTTTTTATAGCTTAAATAGTTAGTTTATAAGTTTTCAGAAGCTCATAGTCTAGATTTGCTTTTTGAGCTTTTTAGCTTAATTTGATTTTGTGCAATTTAGCTTAATTCCTGAGTTAGCCATTTTCATGATCATTTTCAACAGCTTAAAAGTGTTTCCAGCTTTTATTTCTTTTCTCAATTAGATTAAGCACATCTTAGGGAGTTTAGAACAGCTTTTAGATTTCACTTTAAGCTTATTTTGAGTTTTTTATAGCTTATTTAGTAAAAACCAAGGATAAGACCTTGTTTCTGTAAACAGCTTAATAATAAGCTGTTTAAGAGCTTATTAGTGGGTTTCAGACCATAGTGCTTTTGTTAAAGTTGTTCTCTCTAGTTTTTTCTACAACTTTGCTTCTTTAAGTTTTTCATTTTAAGCTTTTTAAAATTTCAAATGCTTAATGGACTTAGTTTGTAATCGGGTTGGGCTCTCAGGGTAGGTAGTGTAACTTTTTAATTTCAGTTGTTTTTCTGTTAGTCCTTACGTTAGATAGTTAGTTTCCCAGTTAGTCCTTTAGGTTTTTGCACCATTAGTCCTTAGTTAAGTATTTTAATCAAGTTTATTAGTTTTAATTAGTAATTAGGGTTTAGTTTTTAATAAGTTTAATTAAAGTTTTATAAAAAGTGAAAAATTAGGGCTTTTATTTTTATAAGATTTCTGCACCTTTTATTTATCTAGTTTAATTTTTTTCTTTATTTTTTAGGATTTAATTAGAATTAAATAGTTTTTAATTGATTAAAAAAATTCAAAAATAATCTAAAAAAATATTTTTATTTTTCTTAAAATTTTCTCTTATTCTAATTTAGGTGTAGAAAATTAGTTTGCAATCTTAGGGTTTAATTCTAGTCTATTTGCTTAATCGTCGTGTTTTATTTGTTTCCCGTATTTGTTTAATTGTTTAATTTTATTTAATTGTTCAATTTTAATTGTTGCTTTTTATTTAGTAGAAATAGATTATCAAAAATATCTTTGATTTATTCAAATCAGAATCCAAGCTTAAACAAGATTTCAATTTCACTAGTCGTTGGGGAAACGACCCGGGTGATCACACTTACCCGGTTAAATATACGTATTATATATTATATTATATCTATTTTTGAGAGTGAATTTTCTTTAGGGAATTTTCTTAATTGCTCTTTGAAGTATTTTATTTTTATAGTATATTTTATTGTGTATCTAAACTTCTAACACCACTCATCCTAATTGAACAGAAGCTTGGTTCACCAAGGTAGGCAATCTCAATCTAACTAAATTTTAACTTTGTATGATGTTTTGGTTGTCCCTGAATATTCTGTCACTCTTGTTTCTGTTCATAAGGTGGCTAGAGACAGTAAGTTTATTGTTGGGTTTGATGAGTCCAAGTGTTTTTTAATGTCTGAAGATTTGATGGATGTGAAAATAATAGAGATTGGTAGACAAGTTAATGGCTTGTACTATTTTGATAATATAGAAGGTAATATGTTAAGATTTGGAAATATTTCAAACAATTCTAAAATTAATTGACATAATAGACTGGGCCACCCTTCTGATCAGGTTTTATCCATTTTAAAAAATGATTTGTTTTTTGAACAAACTAATATTGATAATATTCCTTGTGAAATTTGTCAAAAAGCTAAACAAACTAGAGAACCGTTTCCTTTGAGTGAGCACAAGTCTTCTGTGTTAGGTGAACTTGTGCATCTTGATCTTTGGGGTCCTTACAAGGTTGTTAGTAAGGAAGGTCATAGATATTTCTTGATCATTGTTGATGACTTTACCAGGGCTGTTTGGGTTTACTTGCTTAAGTCTAAAGAGGAAATGTTTGATTGTATCTGTGCCATTTTTAACCTGATTAAAAATCAATTTAAACAAACTGTTAAGGTTTTTAGAAGTGATAATGGAACTGAGTTTGTTAATCATAATTTTAAGAAATTATGTGAATCTGAAGGCAAAATACATCAAACCTCTTATGCTTATACTCCTCAATAGAATGGGATTGTAGAGAGGAAACATAGGCATCTGCTTAATGTTGCCAGATCCCTTCTGTTTCAGGAGGTAATTCCTTTGAATCTTTGGTCTGAATGTATCGTTACTGCTTGTTATTTGATTAACAGGTTGCCCAGTTCTGTGCTAAAGGGAAAAAGTCCTTATGAGCTTGTTT
>BQNB010017739.1:0-40000 GCA_026074375.1 Tanacetum coccineum | reverse complement strand
CTTTTATCCGTTCGACTAAATAAAGCACTAAACTAAATAGTTTTTGCAAATTATTAATCACTAATCACTTATTAAATTCCACACTTAATTCACTAAACACTAATTTACTTAACAAGCATAAAAATAAACTACTCACTACGCATAATGACCAAATAAGCAATACTAAACATAATAAGCTAAATCTACACTAATGTGATGAAAAGGGAAAATAGGTGAAACCGAGCCAAAGAACCGCAAAAGAACGAAAAAAACACCCGATCTAATAATCTAACTCAATATTTAAGTTTAGAAACTTATAGCTTTAAACTTAAGATAAAAAGCTAGACTACTAGACCCTTAAGCTCAATGCCTCAAGAGTAGACCGGTCTATCATTAAACAAGAAAAGATTAAGCAATAAAATATATTGGACCAACTTTATAAATCTTATTTAACTAAACTAATATTTTTGTATTTAAATTTTTTTTTATAAAACTTTCATTAAATCCTAAAATTACAAAATCTAATTTTGAGAAATTTGCAATATGTTTCGACACAATGATTACAAAACCCGAAATAAAAAAAACTCTAGCCAAACAATTGGGCTCGGCCCATCAACGAATCTAAGAATTTAGCCATTTTTAGATATGTAACTCAAAAAAAATGAAACAGTGGATAAAAAAAAAAAAGTTTGCTAAGAGTTAAGACTTAACTTAAAACTAAATGAAATAGAAAGAAAGGGGAAAGACAAGAATCGAATACCAACAGCTTATGTATAAGCCAGAATTAAGCTAATCTAAACAACTAAAAGCTCTTGATACTTTTAAAAGTGACAATAGGCTTATTTCTAAACCGAGTAAAGGGCACTCTTAGCACTTTCCTTTGAATGTTCGAATCGAGCCATAAGTAATAGAAAAAAGAAGTAATAAGCCGAAGCTTATTTGATTTTATAAGCTGATTCTAGAATGAATAAGATATAATAAGCTTATTCAAATTCTAAAAACCAAGCTATGAGAATAATAAGCCAACAAAAACTTATTTAAAAATAAGCTACGGTTAAGCTAACTAAAAAAATAATATAATAAGCTAAAAGACAATAAGCTTTATAAGCACTCGAAACTAAAAGAGGTTCAAAACTTAATGAATAAGCCGTGAAATAAGCACTTATCAACACTCTTATTTGTTCGAATCGAGCTTGAAGAACAAAAGGGAGAAAGAGCTAAATGATATGAGCTATTCGAAAACAAAGGAGTTAAAAGTTTATAAAATAAGCTGAGCCAAACAACACTCGTTGCTCCTTGTTTATATTTTGAAATAAGCTCAAGATCAAAATAAGCTATAAGAAGTTTCAAAAAGAAACAAGAGATTTAAGCATAAACATTAAACTAACATGAGATCCAACACCTTCAAACCATTTTCATTAATAAGCTAAATAGAAATCTTGTTACAAGAAGATAATAAGCTGAAAAAAAGTTTTACAATAATTTTGAGAGAGAAATTAAAGTAAACTATTACTATGCTACGCTACTACTCTCTAATCCCATGCTACTGTGTCTTCTTTTATAACCCAAATGAGAGGGGTAAAATTGTCTTTTCGCCCTCATGCCCACCAATAGATGTGTCTCAGCCAACAAAATTCTTGCTTGTAAAAAACCCTACCAATGATTGGCATAAATTACCCATCATATCCCTTGACCTCGTACTCAATAAATTAAATGTTGGATCACTTGCTTGCTACGTGTCCATTTAAGAATGGCTGAAAGAAATTAGTGGGTGCGATTGGTTATGTTCATGTGCTCTTATGAATTAATTTTGGGGAGTAGGATTCACGCTCCAATCTTACAAGTGAGGTGTTGATATCAAATTGATGACTTGGGCCTAGCTTCTCAAGACTTAAATGGGCTTCGGCTATTACTAGTCTTGGACCATTTATCATCATTCTGGCTGGGCTTGAGTTGGGCCAGATTTATGACTTGACTATTTGATAAGTATGGGTCGGTCCAACCCATTTAAATGGTGTCGGGCCGGACCATTAAAAGATGAAAGCACCGTCATACTCGTAATCTCGTGCTCTTTCCAATGGCATGCTTGGGAATTATTAACGACTTCATCTTGGCTTTGAATAATAATTAAACTTGATCAAATCGAGCCTGATAATTCCTGTTTTTCTCCGTTTTTAATCCTTAGTACCTGCAAGACATAAAAACATAATACAAACATATTTGCAATATAATTAAGCATATTTTAGTATTTTTAGTCTGATTAATAGTGTTTTCCAGGGTTATAAAGATGTGTGTTTAAGCACACATTAGATTCCCCCACACTAAGCCATTGTTGGTCCCACACGCAATGTCTATAAAACACGCCTGAAAATAAATAATTAGACCCCCCTTAACTTGTGACCCCTCACAATCAAATAAGAACAGAAAAGGTCTATTAAAAGGTTCAAAATTCATTTATTTTTAAAGCGCCTCCCGTTTTAACCACTTATTCATTAATAGATAAGAACTAAGATAAAACTTAATAAAATTATTAAAAGGCTTTAAGAACGGGAGTTCGTCATCCTCGATTTTTCACGATCCCCAAACCAAGCTTAAACGAAATCATAGTCAAATATAAGATTAGATGCTAACACTACTCATAAATGCTAATTGTGTAAACGTAGCTACTTTTTGCTCCCTTATTCCTAATTTCCTCTAAGGATTTTATTATTATTATTGGTGACAAATAAATTATGTCCTTATTATCATAAAGGTGCCCGGTTTAGACCACAATTAGTTTGAAATCCTTTCCTAAAGAGACGATATGGTGAGAATAAGGTCCACATTAAGGTTCTAAATTCGCATGATTTAGGGGTTATCCTTTTTATTTCATCCGCAACAACTCAACTACGAGTCCAGAGACGGAGGCTTTATTTAGATAACCCCGGAGTCGAAATTTGGCTTTATACTTATTATTATTGCAACATTATTAAACCTCGGTCCTTTAGAAGGCTGCAACATCGGTTGTGAGCCGGCAAGATGCAACAAACGAACCATGGTCCAGGAGTCTTATTTCGACCAGGGGATCCTCGACCTTTTTGAAGGCTGCAACATCAGTTGTGAGCTGGCAAGATGCAACAAACTTTTATCAGTCTCAGATTATTATTCTTACTATGGGCCTTCTTTTGAAGACTGCCACATCGGTTGTGAGCCGACAAGAGACAGTAAACCTTTATCAGCTCACAGTTTTTATTATTATATTTATTACCTCCACCCTTTAAACGACTGTCACATCGGTATGCGAGTTGACCATGATCCAAAAGTCTTATTTCGTCTTCGGTTTATTATTACATAATTTTTATTATTATTAGCCAAATTTCAAGTCCTATGGTCTTGTAGCAACCGAGACATCGGGCATCCTAACTGACAAGACCCGGGAGCGTACTACAACACTGACAAAACCTCGATGTGTACCTTAATTTCACCAGAAGGAATCTCTACGAAGGGATTTAAACTAAGAATCGCAAAAACCTAAGCAACTTTATTTTATTCAACAATTATATAACGTTTATTAAGCTGGTGGGAGAAAAAAGCCACAATTAACCTCTATGAGCTCTAAAGATATCCAACTAATCCACGCTTAGCATCTAACTTATATCCAACTCTATCATTTTTCATTCTTTTGCAAAATTTTAAAATTTAGCAAACGCTTAGTCTAAAAAGCTAAGGGAAAGCTAAAGTTTAAAACTCGATCCAGTCAAAAGCTACCTAGATCTACGGGCCTACTTATTACTAACATTTTTATATTTTCATCATTTTTTTAAGCAAACAATACAATAAAAAAAAATTAGATTTTGGTCAAAACAGGGTTGCGTGGGAACACAGACAGGCACAGGTAAGATCATATTGCAGCAGAGTTCCCCCTCCCCCATACTTAGAACCGAACATTAGCCTCAATGTTCAAAAATATCGAGTATTACCCCCACGCTTAAGGACGAAAAAGACAAATGCTAGTAATTCCAAGTGTGAATGGGGAAACAAATATATATACATGATCAGGATTGAAGATTCTAAAATAAGCAAAAGATTGAAGACCGGATGATTGGAGGATTGAAAACAAGAACGGGTTTTCAAGATCTTAATGAACATACCATAGAAATAAGCACGTCCCTACACTTGGGCTATAAAATCACACACTATTATTAATAAGAAAATAGAAAGAAGAAAAGACACGGGTTGCCTCCCGAGAAGCACTTGTTTTTGTGTGAGTCTCTAGCTTGACTCTCCCCATATCATCGTGATATTAGGGACGAAACATGTGGAAGAGAAAATCTCCATCGAACTTTCATTCAAGATGTTTGGATAAACATTGAAGCACATGAAAGTTCTACTCCGATGAGATGCCACCGGCTCTAGAAAAGGAAAATGAAAAGCGAAGATGCTAGGGTCAAAAATAGTATCCTCACTCCCGGAAGAGAGAAGAAAAGGATATTCCACCAGATAGGTGAAATAAGGAAGAAAAATTCAGATAACATATGTGAAGGTAAAATAATGGCGATCCTCAAAGGGTAACCTCACATAAGTCAGAGAATTAATTTTCTTATGAATCCCGGGGTCAAAGACTTTATCCTCGATCATCAAATCATCAATTGAAGCATCGTACAAAATCTTCTTCCATTCATTTTCTTTAGATTCCAAATCAAATAAATCATTATTCTCTTCGAGAGGCGATTCATCAGTGAACCCCTCGAGAATGGAAACAACACTTATCATTGGTGTAGACGAATCATAGTGAAGTAAAAGCTCAACGTCACTAGGAGTGAAACACTCATCCTTATTAGAATCCGAAAGAGGTGTAACTAGGAAAGTCGACTCATCAAGGTTGGAATCATAAGAATCCTTGCACTCGATGTCCTCTAACACCTCATCAAAAAAAGGATTTATGTCACTAGAAATGTACTCGTCATCAAATTCGAAAAGAGGGTTCGAGTAAATTTTAACATTGTCTTCTGGAACGTCCTCATCGGATAGTGACTCGTCATCACTAGAAGTAAAATCATCATTTGAATTGAAAAGAGGGTTAGAGAAAGTCACAGATTTTTCCTCTGAAACATTAATGGGAGAGAATCATCACACGAAGGTAAATCGCATTCACTATCACTCCCGGATGTATCCTCGGACTCACTTGGGATTGGAACAAGGTCCTTAACACTAGACTTTATGAATTCGTCCTATTCTTTTTCAGGAATAGTGTTAAGATTCTCATCCCCCATTATAAGAGAGTCCTCGGGCTCCATAGTCGGTAAAACGGGAGTGATTGCATTAGACGGAGGTATTTGAGAAACAATTTCCTTTAAAGGAATAGTACTCTCCTCGTGATCATAGTCATCATCGTCATCATAGTAAAAATATTTGAAACGTTGCGAAGGATACGTACTAAGATTAGCCACCTGCTCTAGATACCGAAGCTCTTTCTTTTTGTTAATCTCAATACTCATTCCATTGAATTTACCTTTAAGCCCATCAATCATATCTTCACATTCCATTCTAAAACGAATATCTATTTTCTCATTCCGATAATCTTTAATCCCTAAGTCATTACTTAAACTTAACATTTCATCTAAATAATGCTACTTTAAATCTTCCATTTCTTAGAGACTCATTTCACGAGGACGAGGTTGATCGATATTAGCCGCCTGCTGGCGTTCACGAAATTCCTCAAACATAGATCGCAAACTTTCAATGATTTCTTTATTTAATTTACTTATCCACTCTTGATTTATAATCTAAGGCTGATGATCGATGGAATACTGCGGGGGTTGATCAAAACTGGAATAGTTAGGCTCAAAATAGTTTTGGTTTATCAGTTGACATTGAAAACTTTCATGAGGACCCCCACAGTTATCACAACAAAGAAAACTCGGTAAATTTTGTGGATAATGATTATCACTAAAGTTTTGATTGTAGCTCGGTTCCTGCTCAAAGACAAGCGGGAACCGTGGTGGACAATCATAACCATAATGAGAATCGTTCCCACATAACTCACACGAGTATGTCTCGTACTGGGGTGGTGGATGGTGGTTGAAATCGTTTGGATGATCATTGAAAGAGTTCGGATTTGGATCATAAACGAATGAATTTCCGGCTTTTGAATTGCAAAACGAACAAAATGCATCTTTAAGATTATTTCCACACCACTCGTAAGTACACCGTCACCAAAGTAAACCGTCTAACAGACCTCCACACCCAAAACAACCACGTTAGTTGAACGAAGACATAAGAATTAAACAGATAAGAGGGTAGAGAAGATAAGAATTAAATGAAATAAGAGGATAAAGGAGAATATTTATATATATATTTTTTAAAGATAATAAAAATAAAAATATTTTTGGAATTTTTTCTTTAATATTTATAAAAGAAAAGAAAAATAAAACAAAAATAAGAAAAAATATTTTTGGATTTTTTTATTTTTAATAAGTACGAAAATAAACTTTCCGAAGAAAGGATCTTCAAGGCACTAACTTCAAACACCACGTGTAGATCGTACACCTCTCCCCGGCAGCGGCGCCAAAAACTGATTTGAATAAAATAGTCAATATATATAATATATATATATATGTGTATATATATATATGTATATATATATGTATATATGTATATATATATGTATATATGTATATATATATGTATATATGTATATATATATGTATATATGTATATATATATGTATATATGTATATATATATGTATATATATATATATATATATAACTAAATATAATCAAATAGTAATAGTATAGAAAGATTCCCGAATAGATATGAAAATTTACTTTAGGAAAAGTAAAAGTTTATCCACCGGGTATCGTATCCCAACGAGAGATGAATAGAAAACCACATTATTGTTTTTAAGTAGAAAGCTTGATTGTCTTTTAATTTTGATTTTGGATATTAATAAAACTAATGAAGTAGATAAACTAGATTAAATAAAATATCAAGCAAGCTAATAAGATGAAAGATATATAAAGAAAAATATGCTTGTCAAGTAAAAGTGATTAGATTCTTAAGTGTGAAATTTTAGATCTTAATGATGAACAAATTTTCGTCTAATAAATCGAATCCTCAAAACGTTGGCTTAATATTGAAAACGACTTTTTATCGAGAAATTAATTGCTAATTTAATGCCTACTTAATCTTACGGCTTTTGCCCGTTCGACTAAATAAAACACTAAACTAAATAATTTTTGCAAATTATTAATCACTAATCACTTATTAAATTCCACACTTAATTCACTAAACACTAATTTACTTAACAAGCATAAAAATAAACTACTCGCTACGCATAATGACCAAATAAGCAATACTAAACATAATAAGCTAAATCTACACTAATGTGATGAAAAGGGAAAAAAGGTGAAACCGAGCCGAAGAACCGCAAAAGAACGAAAAAAAACACCCGATCTAATAATCTAACTCAATATTTAAGTTTAGAAACTTATAGCTTTAAACTTAAGATAAAAAGCTAGACTACTAGACCCTTAAGCTCCACGCCTCAAGAGTAGACCGGTCCATCATTAAACACGAAAAGGTTAAGCAATAAAATATATTGGACCAACTTTATAAATCTTATTTAACTAAACTAATATTTTTGTATTTAAATTATTTTTTATAAAACTTTCATTAAATACTAAAATTACAAAATCTAATTTTGAGAAATTTGCAATATGTTTCGACACAATGATTACAAAACCCGAATTAAAAAAAAACTCTAGCCAAACAATTGGGCTCGGCCCATCAACGAATCTAAGAATTTAGCCATTTTTAGATATGTAACTCAAAAAAATGAAACAGTGGATACAAAAAAAAAAGAAGTTTGCTAAGAGTTAAGACTTAAAACTAAATGAAATAGAAAGAAATGGGAAAGACAAGAATCGAATACCAACAGCTTATGTATAAGCCAGAAATAAGCTAATCTAAACAACTAAAAGCTCTTGAAACTTTAAAAAGTGACAATAGGCTTATTTCTAAACCGAGTAAAGGGCACTCTTAGCACTTTCCTTTGAATGTTCTAATCGAGCCATAAGTAATAGAAAAGAGAAGTAATAAACCAAAGCTTATTTGATTTTATAAGCTAATTCTAAAACGAATAAGCTATAATAAGCTTATTCAAATTCTGAAAACCAAGCTGTGAGAATAATAAGCCAACAAAAACTTATTTAAAAATAAGCTACGGTTAAGCTAACTAAAAAATAATATAATAAGCTAAAAGACAATAAGCTTTATAAGCTCTTGAAACTAAAAGAGGTTCAAAACTTAATGAATAAGCCGTGAAATAAGCACTTATGAACACTCTTATTTGTTCGAATCGAGCTTGAAGAACAAAAGGGAGAAAGAGCTAAATGATATGAGCTATTCGAAAACAAAGGAGTTAAAAGCTTATAAAATAAGCTGAGCCAAACAACACTCGTTGCTCCTTGTTTATATTTTGAAATAAGCTCAAGATCAAAATAAGCTATAAGAAGTTTCAAAAAGAAACAAGAGATTTAAGCATAAACATTAAACTAACATGAGATCCAACACCTTCAAACCATTTTCATTAATAAGCTAAATAGAAATCTTGTTACAAGAAGATAATAAGCTAAAAAAAAGTTTTACAATAAGCTAATACAAGTAGAAAATTAAGCTAGACATTTTTTTAGAGAGAAACTAAAGTAAACTATTACTATGCTACGCTACTACTCTCTAATCCCATGCTACTGTGTCTTCTTTTATAACCTAAATGAGAGGGGTAAAATTGTCTTTTCGCCCTTATGCCCACCAATAGATGTGTCTCAGCCAACAAAATTCTTGCTTGTAAAAAACCCTACCAATGATTGGCATAAATTACCCATCATATCCCTTGACCTCGTACTCAATAAATTGAATGTTGGATCACTTGCTTGCTACTTGTCCATTTAAGAATGGCTGAAAGAAATTAGTGGGTGCGATTGGTTGTGTTCACGTGCTCTTATGAATTAATTTTGGGGAGTAGGATTCACGCTCCAATCTTACAAGTGAGGTGTTGATATCAAATTGATGACTTGGGCCTAGCTTCTTAAGACTTAAATGGACTTCGGCTGTTACTTTAAATAACTCTAAGTACTACTGCCCTAAACTGCACTTACCATACAAGATACTACAAAACTTACACTAGACGAGCCTAATACTACAAAAAAACTTATAACAATAGGCATTAAGAACTCTCATAGTATCTTAACTCAAAACAAAAACTTAAGAACTAAAAGAAAAACTAAATTACAATACCAGCTCATAAATTACTATAGGCTCCCTACTATTTAACTACTGCTTACTGCACGATACTAGAAAGCTTAAACTGTGGTTACTGAATTGCACTCACAACTACTAACTATTACCTTATTTACCACTAATTCCTACAACTACCACGAGTTACACTACTTCCCAAACTCACACGCCCCCAACCACTGAACTCAAACCACCACTCCTACAAACTTCACCATCGTATGTTAGACTTCTCTAGGACCAATTAATCAACCATCCTCCATTCCGGCTGGGCTTGAATGAGTATGGGCCAGATATAAGACATACTATTTTATAATGTTAAGGGTCAGTCCAACCCATTTAAATGGTGTCGGGCCGGACCAATAAAATATGAAAGTACCGTCGGACTCGTAATCTTGTGCTCTTTCCAATGGCATGCTCGGGAATTATTAACGACTTTATCTTGGCTTTGAATAATAATTAAACTTGATCAAATCGAGCCTGATAATTCCTGTTTTTGCTCCGTTTTCAATCCTTAGTACCTGCAAGACATAAAAACACAATACAAACATATTTGCAATATAATTAAGCATATTTTAGTATTTTTAGTCCGATTAATAGTGTTTTCAGGGTTATAAAGATGTGTGCTTAAGCACACATCACATCCTTTAGAAAATGTCATCGGAAATCTTAACCAAAGAACTCTTAGGTCTCAAGCCCAAAAACAAAGTAACTTCTTTTGTTTTATATCAACTATATAACCTAAGAATGTGAATGAAGCTTTAGGAGATGAAAGTTGGATAGTCGTCATGCAAGAAGAATTAAAACAATCTTGCTAATAACGACGTTGTGGGTTAGTTTTTTCCACAACCCTAGGATATATACATCCTAGAACTAAGTGTATTTAGAAATAATTTAGAAGAACGGTTACAATCTAACAAGGATCAAAGATCCTTGGGGCTACACCAACTCTACTAGACGTCTACATCTTTAACACTTTGTATACACACACTTTTCTGGATATCTAAACCTATGTCTATGATCTCTTTATATAGGGAGAGATCAAGACATACAAAGAAAACTAATTCCAGTCAACAATTGTATTAAACACTTAGTCAATGTATTTAATATAGTTGACTAAATAATTAGGAAACTAAATCAGCATTAATCTTCAAGTTGTAATTAATCTTCAATCAGCATTAATCGTTGTTTGACTGCATTGAATGAGATCTTCAATCAGCATTAATCGTTGTTTAACTGCATTAAATGAGAAGATAACTATTGTTTGACTTCAAGTCTTCTAGAATCCCATAATGCTGAATTAGTCCTTTTTGTTTCATTCTTTTATTCATTTTGTCTCATCAAATCTAGAATCCTAACATTTGTGATACATTCGTGGTGAGCTTGGTTGCTTATAGTGCCAGCTATTCTAAGCCCGAATAGGAAATTATGTTTGTGGATAATATGATTTGATTTTGGTTGCATGCTAGCATCAGTTCATGGTAGTTCATTATTGTCCTCATTTGTTTTGATAATCACAGTAAAAATGAGTATTATTGCGTGTCTAAAACCTATGACTCTCACCAACATTATTGTTGATGTTTTAAGCATCATTTTTAGGTGAGCCTCATAAGGAAAATGAATTTTGTACTTCGGTTGTTTTGTCTTATGATGACATTTATTTTGGATTTTATTTTCAAGTCTATGTATTTTGTGTGTGCGATTAACCTTAATACAAGACCCCTCTTATGTTTGGTATCGTCATAACACTTGGTTTTAATATAATATATTTTAGACATTCTCTATTGTTGACATCAATGTGTTGTGATGATGCCTATCCTGTTATGCCTCGCGATTCCGCCTTGGCGGGGTGTGACAGATTGGTATCAGAGCCAGGTTATAGAGAAGTAGGTGGTTTGACCTAGACTATAACCTAGGAGTCCTTCATATAGCTGCATAATAGGATCTATGTGTTTAGCTATCTAGGCATTTTGTTTTCTTGCATTTTTTTGAGTTTTATTTTGACCCACGGGCTACTCGATATCAAAATATCTAGAAGAGGAGCCAATTGAGGAGGAGCCTCTCGAGGAACCGAATAAGGAAGGTTAGTTAGAAGAGTCGGAGAAGGAGGCTATAACACCCTGTGTTTTCAAGTCATTGACGACGTCGATAAATGTACTATTTATTTTTAGTGTTGTACGCGTTTGCTTGTGATTTCATGAATTAAGTTTAAATCACGTAAACTAAAAATTAGCGTTCAATGTAAACGGGCATCAAACAATTAAATGTTTACATCAAGCAAGGGTTATATAATTATTTTGAAATAGATTATGTAACTTGTTCATTTTATTATTTTTTCGATACGTTAAGTGTATACGTTTCGCGATAAATTGCGTTTAGATCACAAAGATCCGACACCCTGTGAACCACCAAAACTTTTCTACTCATCAACAAATACCCCCATTTATAACCCAATACATAAAAATTAAGGCACAACTATCAACAGATAACATCTTATGCCGAAATTATGGCGAATGATTCAAAGATATAGGAAAAATTCACTCTGTTGGTCAAAGTACTTCACTAGTTCAATTTAAACACACCATACCTCATAAAAAAAAAATTGTCTACCATGCCTTGTCTATATGACCAAACTTGACCATGACTCCCCTAAGACCCTCAAATAAAGTTCCCTTGACATTCATGTGATATATAATACTGAAATAGTGATATTACACACACATAAAGCTTCTCATTTGCAAGGTAAAAAAACAAACCAATACTCCCTTTGTCACACATATAAGCACGGCTTCAAATCCAGCCCCAACCAAATCCATATAATTTTTTCTACAACCCATACACACCTATACACATCTATTATAAGATATTCTAAGGTGTTTCCAATCATTGAATCACCATTTACAAGTATTAATCAAGAAAAGGAAGCTAGGGTTTTTATTAAGAAAATAAGGGTTTTCTTAAGTGCAAAGCATTGATTTGTGCTAAACATAGGTTTAGCAACTTGCTTATCATCATCAATCAAACCTCCATAAGGTTTACTGAACTCTTTATGTTCCTTAAAATTTTCCATTATTATGCAAGGGATAATTCTTTGTAGCTTAAATCACCATTTAGGATTATTAACATGTAAAGAGAAGTTTTTATTTGTTGTCATCATAATGTACACTTTTATATATCTTATGATGTTAATGACATCATGTTAAAATGGTCACACAAGTGATTTACACTCTTGGTTATGTATAAATATGATTATGGACAAAACTAGTAAATTAAGGGTTACTTAAGTAAAGTTATGGTTTTAAAGTGTGATAATGGATTTGTTAATCTTGGTAACTTGGACATATGAGGACTAGATGGACACATGGACTCAATAATAAAATGATAAATTTATAACATATATGATATATAAGACTTGTGGTAAAATACAAAAGTGGAAAAGTATGAAAACAAGGATATATATGGACTTAACAAACCCAATCAAACTTTCTGTCCAAAATTCGAAATTTAACATATCCATTTTATATTGTTATAAGATAATACATTTCACGACGATTCCGAAAAGGTAAGAAACTTGTTAAACGGATTAATAACGAAAAAGTTACGTTAAAAACGAGTTATACGTTAATAAACGAAGTCGTAAATGAATTTTTATAAAAACATTTTTATAAAAATACAAACAGCAAGATTTAGTATATTTTTTTAACAAATTATAACATATTTTAGGGATTCCCAAAATGATAAGAATCGTAATTTTTTCATTAATAACTAACGAGTTAATGAATTACGCGAGTTACGACAATAAATACCTTTTAATAAAACTATTTTTAATAAAAGTTACATAACAAAGACAGAAAGTTATATGTTTTGCGTAAACCTCATAAATATATGGGAAACTTTCAAATACGGAACGTCCTCGAAGAATCGATATAAAACGGGAGCTATAACGAATAAAATTACGACGTTTACCTCGGGTTTTACGACAATTAACATAGATAAAAAATAACCAAAAGGTCTGATGTGAACAATAACTTTTTTACTGTTCACCATAGTCCGAAATTCGAAAATGTCAATTTATGATAACTCGTCTTGATACGAAAAGATGGACATAAAAACGCGAGAATCGGGTTTAAAACGCGAAAGTTACGCCATTTTGCTAAACGGTAAATTATAAACGTTTAACTTGGATAACACAATTTTATATACCAAAACCATTAGTTGGTGATTGAGCTATATCGAATATTTGTGGTTATCAAAAGAAATAAATACTAGGAGTTTTCATATTGAGGCCTCTTCGATGGCGTATCGACAGTTTGTTGGATTTACGATTTTAAAGTATCACTAACTCCTCGTACGTCATGTCAAGACCTCTTTTAATTCTGATAGCCCGAACGATAGTACGAGGTAACAAACATAAAGGATTATATATTCAACTGTTATCAATATAAGTACATTCTTACTCGGTACTTATACGACCTATGATAATTTCGGTTGTCATTCGATCTATTACGTGACGCTTTAATCTGCGATTATTTGATTAACAAACTCAAGTGAGTTCATACCCCACGATTCCTTCTACATGCATTGTTTTTACAAAGTTTTAGGGGTGAAAAAAATGGCAATGCTTACAATTGGACACAAGTGGTTAAATTTCATGATTATTTATTACGGTTGCCTAATAGCGCGATATACCCCTACTGAGCCCCATTATCATGAACTGTTAATTTCGAGCACGAATGTTATAAATAGATCTATTGGTTTGACAACCCGTTCGGGTGATTAGCTATCAACTGACAAACAACGTATACCATGTCGAATATAGGATGTTGCGGTTAAACATCACCGCGGCAATGTAGGCCAATAATTTGTATCCATACATGTCAAGCTTCAGTGTCATGAGCTTAGAGCAACGTAATTACATTTATATGATGTCTGCATTTGTTGCATTATCATACACTTGGGAGATCTTGTGGTCCTACAATATATGATTTATCAAACCTATGAATTCACCAACATTATTGTTGACGTTTTAAAGCAATGTTTTTCAGGGGATCAATAGGCACGAGTTGCAATGGATACATTGGTGGTTTTGATTTGGATGTCATGCATTAAAGATTTTGTCGCATTTCATTTTGTTATCTGTTATGGGCGGAAAATCTTTGTATTTTGATCAAGTGAACAAGTTTAAACTACGTAATAGGATCTATGTGTTTAGCTATCTAGGCATTTTGTTTTCTTGCATTTTTTTGAGTTTTATTTTGACCCACGGGCTACTCGATATCAGAATATCTAGAAGAGGAGCCTCTCGAGGAACCGAATAAGGAAGGTTAGTTAGAAGAGTCGTAGAAGGAGGCCGACTCATACCTCTTGTCGGATGCTCGTAGCAGGCCTGGACCTGCGGAGTCGGGTGACTCTTGCGAAAGCAAAGTCAAACCCAAGCGAGGCCTAACATAAGTTTATCCCGTCTTTTACCTCGACACGTTGCTATCGATTTTTTCTTTCGGATATTACATATTTTGGGCGCTTCGAGACCTTCGTATTCTTATTGTCGTTTTCAATTTTACCTTTATATAATAAATATTACTTTGATGGAGCATCGTTTTGTGGAGTCAAGTAAGAGGTGCAGTGTGGTATATGTGCATATATATGTTATCATTGAGATGTGTAGTCTTGGAAGTAAGTACACGTGTGAAAGGATGCACTTATAATTATGGGTGGCCAACATAATTATAAAGGCATCACACACGTAGACTTGTGACCATGATTGTATTGATCGATGTTTGTTTGTAAGGTGGTAGTGTAAGATGTTGTGATATGTGTGTTCATGATAAGGATACTTGTATAGTTAGGGGATTCTTCTCTTAACTAATGTGCGATTTTATTAGACTTAGTTGCGTAGTCAACAAGTTTCCTTTCTGCCTAACGATTACGAATATATTGGATACCTCTTATTACAACTATTATTACGATTATTAAGTTTGTTTGTCCGATCGAATATTCGCTCGGATATATAACTCTCATTTTAGCATTCCTTGTTCGTACCATGTCGGTATGGATGATTTAACTTTTATATTCAGCGTCTTGATGAATATTGGTTGTTCGGATCTGCTTCTTTGGATATTGGTACGCTCCATTGGTTTTTTCGTTGTATTGATTACTCGTATGAGTATCAAAATTTTCTTTTAAGCACTAATTGTTCCTAACATATTAGTACGGATCATTACTCAGATTCTTAAATATACTTAGTTTTGGTAACATGTTGCGACATGTTAGTACCGACGCTTTTCAATGGTTGTTCTTTGATCGTGAGTACGGATGAGTCTTTACGTTCTTCTTTTGGTTCGTAATGTCTTCGTATGAATTTCTCTTGTGCATGTTCGTTTCACTGTTATTCTGACTATATGGTTCGTTGTGCTTCCTTTCGTTTTCAGACAATAGAATTATGTTAGAGTCTTCACGTTATTTTACAATCCCTTTTGGTATTACGATGTCCTTTGTTTGAGTAATATAATTATAGTGATGTCGAGTTATGAAAATTCTTTTGAAGTATATCTTGATGGTGTTTGGGAAAAACTATTTTGAGAATGACATATGAATACGTTTATACTCCGATTTTTAGTTTAATGGCACTTTTATGAAAACTATGTTTACAATGATTTTTATAAAACGATGTGATAAAGGTTGACTGTCAAACTAGTTATAAAATGATATTTATGAATAAGATAGTTTTAAAATGTCTTTACAAATAAGATACATGAAAGAGGTAGGGTGGGGTTGTGCTAATTTTTTTTAATGGTTAATAAATTTTATTTTATTATGAAAAGTATATTTAAAATGATTATAAAGGTAAGACCGATACACCGTTAAAGTAACTGTCTTCCCCCCCCCACCCTATATTTTTTTTTATGAAAACCATGTTTAAAATGAATTTTATAAAGATTATATTTAAGATGATTTATTTTTTTATATATGTTTAAAATGATTTTTATATTTAAAACGACTTTCTTTATTATTTAAAATGATTTTTATAAAAACAGTATTTTGTTGGTTCTTTCGAGTAAAGTCGATTATTGATATAAGAATTCTATCTTTCTCATTTATCGATTTTGAAATGTATTATTATCCGTTACGTGTTTCTTTTTTCTTGGTACGCTTTGTTGACTCTTTTGTTTGCGTTTCCTATCGGTATAAATACTTTATATAATTATTTATTTAATCCTTTTCTTTAAGAATTCTTATGACATTTGATTCGGATCTATTTGCACCTGTGAAACCCCTTATATATTTTCTAGCCCTTGATTCGATATTCGTTTGCTACCCTATTCGATAGTTCGTAACTCTTAGAATTCGTTTGATATACGTTTTATTCGACCAAGTCACTCTCCGTGGGGAGCACCTCTTTTTTTTGTTTTTGGGGGGTTTTCAAGAAGAAAGAACGGTTCATGCGAATGTTCAAAGACTATCGACGAGTTGCACAAGCGACCACCAAAAAAATCTCCCCCAAGGGATCGATGAACTTGTTTCGACAGTTTTACAAGGTTCGCGTTATTTCTCTAAGATAGATCTTCGATCTAGTTGTCATCAGTTAAGAGTGCATGAAGAAGATATTCCAAAGACTGCATATAGGACGCGGTATGGACATTTTAAGTTTACGATTATGCCTTATGGGTTAACCAATGCACCAGTGGTTTTCATGAACTTGATGAACCGGGTGTGCAAGCCGTATTTAGACAAGTTTTTCATTGTGTTATATCGATGATATCTGATCTACCGAAGGTCTAAAGGAGGAGCAAGAGTCATTTGAAGTTGGTGTTGGAGCTAGGTGAAAAGGAGAAGTTTTTTGACTAGTTTTTCAATCTGATTCAGGATTACTACAAAAGTACGTTTTTCTCAGACACGGGGTTAAAAACCATGATATTCACGTAGACCTATTAAGATAGAAGCAAATGAAGAATTAAAAAAGGACCGAAGAACCGCCATCCGAATGATTAACCGTCTTAGGATGGCAGGTTACTATTGACATTTTCACTCTCGATATTTTCTGATTGGCTAAACCCCTTACTTCACTGACTCAGAAGAATCAAAAGTATGAGTGGGGCAGGGAACAAGAAGAAGCTTTTCAGACTTTGAAGGATAATTTGTGTAATGCTACAATATTGTCATTGCCTGATGGATCCAAAGAGTTTGTAGTTTACTGCGACGTGTCGAATCAAGGATTAGGTTGTGTACTCATGCAAAGAGGCAAGGTAATCGCCTATGCATCACGACAATTAAAGATCCATGAGAAGAATTATACAACACACGACCTAGAATTGGAAGCAGTAGTGTTTGCCCTTAAGACTTGGAGGCATTACTTGTATAAAATGAAAAGTGTTATCTACACGGATCATAAGAGTCTACAACATATATTTGACCAGAAGGAGTTAAATATGCGTCAACGAAGATGGATTGAATTGTTTAGTGATTTCGACAGTGAGATTCGTTACCATTCGAGAAAGGCGAATGTAGTGGTGAAGCATTAAGTAGAAAGAAGAGAGTGAAATCCAGACAAGTACGCGCAATGTCCATGACTATTAGTCAAGTGTTAAGGACAAGATATTGGCTACTCCAGGTGAGGCGTCCAAGGTAGAGAACGTGACAGCAGAAATGCTGCGTGGCCTGGACCAACTAATGGAAAGGAAGGAAGAGGGAGGTATGTATTTTATATGGGTTCCATTGATAGGTGATGTAAGGACAATAATTATAAACAAGACTCATGCATCAAGGTACTTGGTACATCTAGGAGCGGATAAGACGTACTATGACCTTAGAGATATGTATGGTGGCTATGTATGAAGAAGGATATTGCTACCTATGTTAGAAATTGTTTGACTTGTTTAAAGGTGAATGCTGAAACATCAAAGACCTTCGGGTCTATTGCAACAGTTAGAGACACCTGAGTGGAAATATCATAGAATAACTATGGACTTTATTACAAGGTTGCCGAGATCAAGTAGTGGGTATGATACGAATTGGGTAATAGTCGATAGACTGACTAAGTCAGCCCATTTTCTGGCAATACGAGAAGATTACAAGATGGAGAAGTTAGCAAGCCTTTATATTGACGAGATAGTAGCAGGGCATGGAGTGCCCGTGTCAATCATCTCAAATCGTGATGGAAAATTTACTTCAAGGTTTCTGGCAAATATTACAGAAAGCCTTAGGGACGCGATTAGATATGAGTACGGCTTATCATCCTCAGACGGATGGACTAAGTGAGCGTACAATACAGACATTGGACGATATGTTAAGAGCGTGAGTGATCGACTTTGGTGGCAGTTGGGATGTTCACCTACTATTAGCTGAATTTTCTTATAATAATAGTTATCATTCGAGTATTCGATGTGCTCCGTTTGAAGCACTGTATGGAAGGAAATGTAGGTCACCCTTTCTGTGGGCTGAAATTAGAGAAAGCAGGTTGATTGGACCAGAATTGGTGCAAGAGATGACTGATAAGGTAGTCTTGATAAAGGTAAAGCTCAAAGCGGCGAGAGATCGTCAAAAGAGCTATGCTGATAATAGGCGCAAGCCACTAGAGTTTGAGGTTGAGGATCAAGTGTTACTGAAAGTGTTGCCTTGGAAAGGTGTAGTACGTTTGGAAAGCAATACATGTTAGCATCAAGGTATGTATGACCATTTGAGATCATTGAAAGGATCGGTCCTATAGCCTATTGATTAAGATTGTCTCAATAATTGAGTAGCGTACTTGATGTGTTTCAAATTTAAAGAAGTATTTAGCGGATGAAAATCTGCATGTGCATTTAGAAGAAATTAAGGTAGACAAAACCATTCGTTTTGTTAAAGAACCTATTGAGATTATCGATCGTGAGGTTAAAAGTTTGAAGCGTAGTAGGATTCTGATAATTAAAGTCCATTAGAACTCGAAGCGAGGTCATACGGATTTCATAAATGTGAAGTCCCAAATAAACAGATCATCTTAGCTTGTTAAAGCTTAGTTAACCTGGATAAATCCAAACTAACTATATGAGAAACTATGATTGTGAATACTACAAGTTATGCGAAATCTAACTTGCGATACTAAGAAGAACAATGAATACTAAACTTGAATATATTGATTGCAAATATTCTGCCAAGGTGATAAGTGTAGAATACACATATCCGTTAATACTTAAAATAACCCAATTAAACCCAAAACAGACCAAAAATGGCAAAAATATGCTTGTATTTGTGTTTTGTGTGTGCAGATACGGATAAATCAAAAATCACAAGAAAACAGTCAAAAAAGGGCAAGCACGGACACGGGATTCAGAAGAGTACAAAAAGAAGCCAAAGATTCAAAGCCGAAGCCAGAAAAATCAAGCCTCAGTCAAATCATGGTCAACAAAAGTCAACAAGACCCAAAATATTCCATTTTCACCCTCCAAGTTTCACTAAAGTCCAAAAATGTCCCCTCCTCCCTTAATGGGCCTTAAAAACCCTAAATGGGCTTTACCCGGATTCATAAGCCCAAAACCCTAACCCATCTCCTTTTCTATAAACCACAAGGACTGATCTTGCAATTTTCTAAAGTTATTTATAACTAGAAAAGAAGAAAAGGAAGAGAGGGGCTAGAATTGTAAATTCTTCAAACTATAACAGTTTTAACTGTCGAAAAAAGGGCGCGAACCAGTTACTATTCACCCGTCGTCCCACCTTTCACCCCCATGGTAAAACAAAGGGCAAATCAAAATCAAAGGGTGCGTTAGTCAATTCAAGTAAGCTCAAGTACAATGGCAGGGTCATTAAGGTCAAATCAAGAGATTCATTAACCCTCTCTCAAGCTCAAAGCCACGTCAGTAATGGAGAAAGCACAATTATATGTGGGATTTGCACTAAGCTCACTCACAAAGGAAGCACAAGCTGTCACATCAAGGAATGACAGCTTGGCAATCCTTGAGTGCACAATTTGATCAAACGGCCACAAATGAAGCTCAAATGATTAAAGAAATGATTGGCCAGGATTGAAAGATTGGAAAGCAAGGCAAGAGGGCTAGAATCTTCTTCGTTCACCTATAAATAGGCCTCACCTCTCACACACGAGCTATACAGGATAGGCCTCGACCTCCTCACACACAGATATCTAAGTATTTATTATAAGTAGCTTTTAATTTAGAGTTGTAGCTAAAAATTAAATTCTTAGCTTAAATGTTTAATATTGTAATTTTCCTTTAAAAGTATTGTAAGCAAGTTTTTAATGAAATTCAGTTTTACTTAATCTCATCCCAATTATTTTCTTAAAGCTCTCTTAACTAAGCTAAATTCACTCAATAAGCTCCTTAATAAGCTCTTTCAGTCTATAATAGCTGAAATAGACTTAATCAATTCAGAATTAATCCTTTCTCAACTTAAACCAGTCAAAATTAACATTTACTATAGGAATCATTGGAATTAAGCATTTTTTTTTTGGAAAGGGATCTTAACTTGGAGAAGAGATCCCAAGGACTTATACCCTAGCTTATTAATAAGCTAGGGAGCTTGTAGCTGCTCTTAATTGAGTCCTTTTGTTTAGCTAAAGGATCAAGTAAGCTTCTCTTTTCCTTCTTCTCTAATTTCAGTGTAAACTGCCTAGTTATAACTTTAATGCTTATTATTGCTTATTTGCTTATTCTCTTTGCTTATTAGAACTTATTTTAGTTTAATTTAGCTTAATAACCTTAGATGTTCATCTGTTTTTGATTTTGATAGATTAGATCTTTGTTTTTCATAAATTTGTCATAAAACTTATAAAAAGTCAAAAATATTAGAATGGATTCTTAGATCTTGCATTGTAGCTTAATTCAGTAGTATAATTTTGCTTAAATTAGTTGTTAAAAGCCCCTAGTTATCTGGTTTCATAGTCTTGTTAATTAGTTTTGAAATTTAAAGCTTTTCTAAAATTTTGTCAAGTGGTAAAGGGGTGTTTGGCATAAGCATGTTTGACCTCCTAAAGTCAAAAGTTTTTGTGCAAATCTTTTTAGATAGCTTTGAATTTAGTTATAAACATTAGGAATTGAGTTTACATAAATTAGATTTAAGAATTTAAAGAATTTGAGCTTATATTAAGTTTGACAGCACCAGGGGAGTTTTTCTTAGAATTTCACTTGTGCAAATTTTGATCTAAGCCCTCAAAGGCTTAGATCTTGCTTGCAACTTGTTTATACACTCTATTTGAGTGTGTTTAAGTGTAGGTTTTCCCTTAGGAAACCTGCACTTGTGAGTTGCACTTGTGCAAAGTGCAACAGTACTAACTAGAAGTTAGTACTGTCACTTTTAGCTTATTTCTTAGTTAAGTAAAAGTAGGATTTAGTTGCTTAGATTCAAGTAGGGTTAAGTCTAGGTATAGCTTAATATAGATTAGGCCTTAAATTGCATTTTCTAGCTTATTTTCCTAGTCTAATTTAGCTGTCAAAAGTCACAAAATTCATAAAACACCAAAAACAGTAGGAACTTCAAAAACAGTAGGAACTTAAGTAGAATCTTAATTTGTTAATTTAGCTTATGAGTCTAGATTTTACAGCTTATATAGATAGAGATTAAGTAGTTTAATAAGTCCTTAAAGTTTTAGAGTCTAGTTTAGCCTTTTAAGGTTTTTAGCTTAATTGGATTTTGCACCTTTTAGTGTCCTTGCTAAGTTTAGCATTTTCTTTATCATTTTAAGTTGCTTTAATTGTTTTACCAGTTTCTTATTTTCTTCTCATTTCTAGGTTTAACGCACATCAAAGCTTCTAGAACACCTCATATTCTTTTTGGATTTGAGCTTAAAATAAGCTTGTTATAAGCTTTTAAGTGAAATTAAGCTCAAATGCCCATTCACTGTAACAACTTATTTATAAGCTGTTTTAGAGCTTATTTCTAAGTTTTAGGTTAAGTCCCGTTTGTTAAAGTAGCTTATTTTAGTGTTCTTATTAATCCCTAGTATTTAGTTTTTCTTAAAAATAAAAAAAATAAAAAATACAAAAAATGGTCCAATACTCGAACCCGACAACCTCCCCCCACACAACACAATACTTTTAACCCGTTTGCTACATTAGCTCATCCATTAGCATAATACACCATTAAATCCTTATACACGTTTCCATTTTCCTTTTTTATAATAAGCCGTAGCACTATAAGCTCTCTAGCGGGCTTATTTGTTTAGCAATTTGAGTTTTCTTATTTTTCTTGTGTTTCTGCTAGTACTTGAGATTTTCCCTGAATTTTTTAGATTTTTCAAATTTAAAATTTATTTTTTTATAATTTTTCGAAAGTTAAAATCTTATTCAATTAATAAAAATAAAAAAAGTTTTTCAGAAAAATACAAAAAAAATAGTTTTTAGGATTTATAAAAAATAGCTTAAAGGTTTACACATCCAGTAAAATCATATTCACACTTTTTAGATCTAAATTTCATTTTCTAGCTTTTATTTAAATTTTAAAAATAAATTTTAAATACTAAAAATATTTCTTTGCTTTTTAATAATATTTTAGACTTTTTCTAACTTAAAAATCATTTATCAAATTTTTATTACTAATTAATTTGCTATTTTTCTTTATTAAGATTAATTTAGATTTTAATACAATTTAAATTCAAAAATAATCAAAAAAAAATGTTTTTCTTTTTTCCGAAAATTTCTTTGTCTTATTTTAGGTTTATAATTTAGTTTAACATTTTTATGGCTTAAATTTTAGTTTACCTTGCTTAATTGTCGCTTAATTCGTTTCCCGGTATTTGTTAATTCTTTATAGTTATTTGTAATTAGTAGTACGAAAGAAAACCAATCAATCATTTGAACCCATTCAATCAATATCCTATATCAAGCGAGGTTTCAATTTCTCAAATCATTGGAAAACGAACCCGCGGAAATCAACGTTACCAGGTAAAGATACTATATTATATATTTTATATATATATTTTAAAGAGTGAATTTTCCTTAGGGAATTTTCTTAATTGCTCTTGTTGAGATATTATATATTAGTATATTGTATAGCCGTATCAGTTACACAAAGTTGATATGTCTAGAAGGGTAGAATCCTCTAGAGATGAAGACAGTTTGGGTGAGGATGCATCCAAACAGGGGATGAGGATTAATGATATTGATGCTGATGAGACATTTAAAAAAAAAAAAAAAAAAAAAAAAAAAAAAAAAAAAAAAAAAAAAAAAAAAAAAATTAAAAAAAAAAAAACCCTGGATAATGTCAAGGATGAGCTGATATGTTTGAATTTGATTACCTTGAAGGTGATGAGGTGTTTGCAGAACAAGAAGTTGCTGCTAAAGATATGAATTTAACTATTGATGAAGTTACTTTAGCTCAAGCACCTGCAGCTTTAAAAAGTGTAAAACCCAAGGTAAAAGGTGTTGTTATACAAGAGCCATCTACAACAACAACAACAATTTTATCACAACAATCATTACAGGACAAGGGTAAAGGAATAATGGTAGAAGAACCGGTAAAGACTATGAAAAAGAAAGATCTAATTAGGCTTGATGAAGAAGTTGCTTCAAAGTTACAACCTGAATTTGATGAAGAAGAAAGACTTGCAAGATAAAAAGCTGAAAAAGAAGCCAATGTTGCCTTGATTGAATAATGGGATGATATTCAGGCTAAGATTAAGGCTGGTCATGAATTGGCTCAACGACTGCAAGCAGAGGAGCACGAAGAGTTGTCTGTTAAAGAAAAGGAAAAATTATTTCAACAACTCTTGGAGCAAAGAAGAAAGCACTTTGCTGCTAAAAGTAAAGAAGAGAAGAGGAACAAACCACCAACCAAAACTCAACAGAAGAAGACCATGATTACTTACTTTAATAACATGGAAGGTTGGAAGCACAAAGACTTGAAATCTAAAGACTTTGATTTTATCAAAGAATTGTTTGACAAAGCATTCAACAGGTGAACATGTTTGTGGATTTATAAAACAGACTTGTGTAAGGAAGTCAAAGAGAGCAGAGAAGAGTTAGAAACAAGAAGTACTGAAGAAGCAGAAGGTTGGATGAGATAAGACAAAGCAAAGCTTCAAATCTAATGGAAGTGGCATTCCAGATGAAGAAGAGTTGCAATTGATGCTATACCATTAGCTACTAAGTCTCCAAGAAATTTGTGAAGATTCATAAGAAGGAAAGAAAAGCTATTATAAATAATGAGAGCTGATGAAAGTCCTCAATGTAAGCAGAGTTCTTTAGTCTTATGCTTAAAAGTTTTAGCAGGGAAGATTTGGAAGATTTGTACAAGTTGGTAAAAGCTAAATATGAGTCAACAAGACCAGTGAAAGACTTGGATTTGCTGCTACGGGGAGATTTAAAGACAATGTTTGAACCACATGTAGAAGATAAAATCTGGAAGTTGCAACAAAGGTACAAAGTTTTGAGTTGGAAGTTATTTGACTCATGTAGAGTGCATTGCTTGAGTTTGCAATCTGGAATGATTTACATGCTAGTAGAAAAGATATATCCCCTTACACCACCTATAATTACATATATGCTGAACAAGAAGCTTCAGGTTGATTATTTCAGTAAAATGGCATATCAGGTTCCTAAACTTCTCACAAAATAGCTTAAGAATCAATGAAGTGTTTGAAAGCATCCTCCTGGTGATTATGGAGCTTTTAATGGAGAAACTTGATGATTTTGGAGATAAATATCAAGTTTAGGGGAGGATTGTTGGAATTAAAAGCCTTCTTAATGCTGTTAGTATTATTGCTGCTCATATCAGAGTTAGTGTTGCTCAAGAACTTCATAGAAAAATGCTAAGTGTTTACTACTGCTAGTCTAAAGTTACTACTGCTAGTGCATATTAGTGCTGCTCAGAGACTTAGAAGAAAAACTGCTAAGTAGTTACTACTCCTGGTACAAAAGTTACTACTGTTAGTACAAAGTTAATGCTGCTAAAGAAGTTATTACTGTTGAGTTAGTTAGTACTGCTTATGTGATTTATATGAGTTATTTGTGTAAAAGATATGTATAAATTATTTGTTTAAAAGATTTGATATGCATAGGAAAGTATTGTAAGCCGTTTAGGACTTCTTGGTTATAAAAGGAGGTTCTAGGGCATAGAGATTGATACGAGTCATTCATAAAATTATCATAGCTTCAAGGTCTTTGTAACCCTAATACTTTGAGAGTATTCATATTATTTGCTTAATGATATTGGAGCTTTTATGTTTTGTTGAATTATATGTTCATTGTGTTTACTGTTCCATTGATAATTCTTCTTAATATTAAAGATTAGATTCCGCATAATCTTTAATACATTTACACAATGTTTCTACTATAGTTGTGTTAGATTTATCTAATACATCTAAACCTTAAACAAGCTTAAGGAATTTGATCTATTGAAGTGGGATTCAACAGTATAGTTTTCAAAAAAGGAGAGAAAGGGCATCTAGCTAACTCTCTATTTGTATTCCTAGATCCAGTTGAATGATAGGTCGCATACTTCAGCACATAAACGAGTATAAATTGATAAACATAATCAATACACAACAAATAAGAATGCCAATAACCATTGTAACGAATACAAATATCATAGACAAATGATTAAGGTAAGCTAACCAATTAATGAATGATTGATGCAGTTGTCGTTAGACTTCAACAAGAATTTTACAACTCCCTAGGCAGTGCACCTAATCGTTGTAGTGTAGTATAGGCAAGACTCGGTGGTTGTTATCGTTCTATAGGAGAATAGGCTGGGAAGGCTCGAACAGAATCTAATAGAGGTCTATGGGGTTAAGAGAAGTTTTTTTTTATGAAAGCAGGTAAAATCATGGTTTGAGAAGTTGGTTTGTTTTATCTATTTCTTTATAATAAATACATTTCTTTTATCTTGGTTATGATGGTTAAAATATTTTGTGGTTGATTTACTTATTAGTTAATTTATTTTTCCATTTTTGGCTTATATTTATTATCCAGTTTATATATTTTGGTTGTGACTTAGCTAGTAGTCAAACATATTGCACTTTTATATATTTTGGTTGTGACTTTGCTAATATTCCGTTAAGGCAACGCACAAGTAAGGTAGTATGAAGACTATTACAAGGCCCCTAAGAGTATATTAAATGCAATTGAAATATCTTAAGAGGGATCAACCATATTATGGGTAAGGTAGTATGAAGACTGTTACTGATTGTATCCTTTCTACACACTCTTGTTTTCCTAGACATCTATGCCAATTTAATATCTTATGGCTAGTTTTCTAAAGCCTAACGCGCACATCCATCACAAGAAGCAATATTAAAAGGATCTACAATCTAAGTTTCATGCAATCATAAGTAAATACTAAAGGATCTAGCCTAACATGTTATAAGAAGGTAAAGAACACAGATCAATCAAGCAATACATAGACATATTGAAAGATTAAAGGGACAAATAAACTTTACTTGATTAAAACATGGATTAAAGACTGTTAAAATAGGGTTTTGATGCCCTAAAGATGGCCTAAAAAGTTGCCAAACTCAAATATAAAAGTTAAGGTTCATCTCCCAAAAGTTACACACATAAAACCCTAAAATCAGTTTTGTATATATAGAGAAATCGTCCTGACGGCGTCGTGTTGTAATCGTGACTCCGTCGCCACGTAGAATATTCTAGAGCCATTTTAAGTTGGCTACGTCCTAACGCCGTCGCCAAATCCAAGACGCCGTCACTTTGAAAATCCTGACGCCGTTGCTTGAAGTCTGTGATGCCGTCTCCATGCTCTGTTTGAACAATTCTTCAAGATAAATGGTTTAGAGTCGTAGTCTTCTCTGTTTCTTCTCCAAATGAGCCCAAGTTATGTGTATTTCTTCCAAATGCCATCCAAGTGCTAAAAACATAAATACAAACGATTAAGCACATAATCTGGGCATATTTGCAAGATTTGAGGGGTTAAATGACCCCGAAAAAGTGTATAAAATAACACCTCATTAGTATATGACCTGGGAAAATTTAGGAAAAATAATAAAGACCTAGATATTTTTCTTAGCTTAACGTGTCCGTTTGAACCAAAACCTAACGATTCCGGATGAGTGATTTATGACCAAAACGGTAAAACTAGTCGAAAAATGCACCCATAATTTAAATTGATCATAAGTCCAAATTTTTGTAAAGAAACACCCATTTTATAAAACTAAAAGTTGTAGATATTAGTCTAACTTAAATTTTGCCGCATGTTTTGGCCTTTACGGATGTACGGTCTAGGAGATACGTCCAATTTAGTACGACGGTAAAAATCAGTCAAAAACTTAGTTTTGGTAACCAAAGATAAATTGGTAATTTCACAGGTGTTACAAAATTTTTAAAAATGTGGGGCCCTTATATCTGTAAAATAGATTCAAATACCTTTATGTGGGCGTAAAAACCAAATGAAGACCATTTTCTGGTTGGGAGATGAAGGTTAGTAAAGTTAGATGATACCCGAAATTTTTGGCAGCTCGCTAGTTATGGGCTTATAAAAAAGTAAAATGGACATTTGGAAATGGGCTAATACTAATTTACTTAAAATCCTTGTATTTAGGCTTAAGTGTTAAGTGAGTAAATATATTTTTAGGCCCAATTTATGTTTAAAAAGGTTTAAAACTTAATGTACAATGCCAAACATTTTATGAAAACATTTTTATGAACCATATTATTATTTGTCACGGATTATAATTATACATATTCTAAGTCGCGGCATTCCTTCTAGGTTACAAGTAGGATTTCTTATTTCATCTCAATGTTGTTTCTGTTTAATTATTGTTTTCGTTTAATTACGTTGACTCTTATCTATCGCTAAAAGGTGCGTTCATAGCCCATTTTCTTCTTAATTGATTTATAAAACTCCATGGGGGAGATTACATGCTATGTATTACATTTGGACGCATGCATTTAAAAATTGTATGATATGCCTGATTATTATTGCCTAAGTCCCACTACTGCCACTTTAAGTCCCCTGAATCATGAGTCGTTAATTGCTATTGTAGTGAACATGAGTGTCATGGTAGATCTATTAGGACTGGCAATCCCCGTCCAGGCATGTAACAACTATTGCCACGTCAAACGAACGCATTTAACACTTGAGGTATTCGTTGAGGTGTTTGGCATAACACCTTACATTTTGATGAGGCAAAAATCTAGGTTGGATTTGCATTTCCTGTTAAGGTTTGGTGTCATGAGCTTAGAGCAATAATATACGTTTTTAACTTATGAATGTGTTTCATTCGTCTCCTATTTAGTTGAATCTTGTGGCCCATTACTTAATTTATTAAACCTATGAATTTCACTCAACAATCTTTTTTGACTTTTTAGCATGTTTTATCTCAGGTCCTTAAGGTTCTAATTTCTTGGAGGGGAGATGCACGGATATAATGTGGAAGACTTTGTTGTTTTTTTGCATTCAATGAAACTTTTCTTAAAACTCTGTGTTATGTTTTGAACATTTGTGTCATTTTGAAACTATTGGGACTTTTTTTTAAACTCTAATGTTTAAATATATCAAATGTGTAACTTTTCAAAACGTCTCACTTAGAGGTCGTTTTCTGTAATTTGTACTTTGTGCTATGAAGTAGCACCCCCGGTTACCTTCCGCTGCAATCCGATTTTGGGGGTGTTAGAGTAAGTGCACATTAACACGTAAGTCATATAAGATGACACATACAAAAGATGATAATTTTCAATGTGATTGTCATGTAAAACATGTTAGCATTTAGCATTTAGGTGCATTTATTATTTAGATAAACTAAGAGATATTTTATCTAAATTGCTAGAAAAAGACAAAAGCCTTTATAATAGACATGCATTTAATAGCTAAGCAAATAAATGTTGAGCATCAAGATAATCATGAAGGCATATAATTGCATTACATGGGAGCAAGTTATCATCTTGAAACTTCAAAGAATATATGTAAGGTGCAGTCTAGATTAACTAAGGAGAATCCTAATTTCTACTTGTTTAGTATGCACTCCTAATGAGATACAAAGTCTATTAATGTAGACTATCATTAGGCATATTTAGGAAGAGCCATTTAATCAAATTAGAGAATGAATATGAGACTATCACTAGTGCTGCTCAATTCTGGCTAAACACGACCATTTTTATGGGTTATACCACGAATCCAACTTCAATCCTGGAAGCAACTCAACCGTTAGGTCAAATTGAATTTTTAGTGCAATAGGTTCTCCAGTAGTCATTCTCATGTTAGACAAAATAGAATTCCTATATTTGCCTAATGAAGTGTAGCAAAGATAAAATTTGTTTTGTCTTTTCATACAAGGCCTACTATGACTGAACTAACGTGCTTTAATTTCGGTTCACATAATCCTAATCAAGATGTGTGGAATTCTAAGGTTGAATGAGAGAGCAAGCAAGTTGTTGCAGCTATAAGAAAGAATGAGTCATCTAGGACCTAGGAGTATGCTTAAAAGTGACAATGTGTAATGCTCTATATTGAGGGTGTTCAAAGAATGCACCTTTGCATGTCCTTTATGAAAGAAATCCAATAAAGGTTATTTACCTCAATAGATCTTGTGTTTGTTTCTTTGTAGAAATAATGATGATTAACTAAAGTTTAGTTACATCTATGTTAGACTTTTAAGCAAGAGATTTGACAAGAGGAAGATGTTTAAATATAATGTCATAGGGAGGAACTACCAAAACCGAAGATGAATTTAGGACGAAAGGTCCATCGATCCGTGGAGGTGCCAAATTTGGGCAAGGATCAATTTTCTATTATTTGGGAGATGGTGTTGATATTAGGTTATTAAAAGAAACTTATATAAGTTATAAGGGTTCTCGATTTGAGTTTTCAGAAATGACATCCAAGTCTTGCTTATCAAGTTGGAGTACTTATGAGTTTCCTGATGGAAATTCATAAGTCGTCAAATCTACTTAGAGTGTGTTAAGTTTAGCATGTATAATTTAACCATAGCTAATAATACAACATTTGAACACTTTAGACTCAATGAAACATCTTCATTACAAGTGTGAATTGCAATTCGATAACTAATCTTGTTGTCTTGCAACTGACTTTGTGATTTCATGTAATAACCGAGGATGGTTAAGCATGTAGACACGGGAAAATATCTATGGTCATTTGATTGATATTTCCATGATCTAGATAAATCCTAATCTCGATTTCATGTTCATATTCCAAATTTGTAATTGGATTGAATAATAAGATTGATTATCGTTTGAATAATAATCATCGTCATATTCAAAATCCCCTTACGATCACCTATTGAAAGAAAGCACAAAAATGGTTTGTGGAATATGTTCAATTCTTCTTAATTCTAACCTTAGATGGTTACAGGGTTCTCATTTGGTGAAGAAGAAATATTATGCTTATTTGATAAAGTAAGAGAGAGTTTTGATGGGAAAATAGTTTGAGTTTTGAGTTATGCTTTTGAATTGTTTGAGCAAAGTTACATATGTTGTGCGTTTGCTCATGTTTGGCTTTTCGGAGATGACGACTTTACCAATTGCATTGCAAGGTAAATTACTTGAATATTTTGGACAAGACATTCAAGTCGTCAATCCTACTTCATTGTGTATTTTATGCATATATTTGCCAAATATTTGGAACACAACTATTGGACAAGTAGACTCAATATGACATCATCTACACAAGTGTGAGTTATGATCCGATGCATATTCTTATCGTCTTGGAAGAGGATGTCGTTATTTTCATATCAATCAAGTGTGATTGAGTATGTAGGTTTAAGATAATATCTCTTGTTATATTTTGATATAATCTTAAAGCTAGACAAATAAAAATCCACATGGGATGATTAGCTAGATTGTGTGTGCGCTTTTTGGTTAGTTTAGATCAAAAGTTTTGGTTTTGATGGTTTAATTAATGTTCTTGGTTTTCTTTGATCTTGACGTTTGTGATGTTAAAGTTCATGTTTTTATAGTTGCTATAGCCTTCTAGTACCAAGTTGTGCAAAAGAAACCAAGCAAAAACGTTCAAAAGGGTGATTTTTAGGTGTTTTTAGGTGAAAAACCAAGTTTTTTCATTGCAGCGAGTTAGATCACTGTTCGCAGTTCTTCGCAGCGAGTTAAGTTACTGTACTGGCGGGTTATCAGAATATATCATTGTGTGTCAGTAAGTATAGTGTCAGCGAGTTGTTGTCTTGTGCAGGTAGCGAGTTAAGTCCAACGAGTTATCTTCTCTTGCAGATAGCGAGTTGGATCTAGCGACTTACAAGTAGCGAGTTGGATACTAGCGAGTTAAGCATAGAGAATTACAGGTTTTTGAAGATCTTTTTCTAGCGACTTGTGAACAGGAACTATGTCAATTTAATTTCTGGCCAGCGAGTTGTCTACTCTCTTCCAGCGAGTTAACCATAGCGAGTTACAGGTTTTGAAGATCTTTTTCTAGCGCTTATGACATGAACAACTATGTCAATTTAATTTCTGGCCAGCGAGTTGTCTACTCTCTTCCAGCGAGTTAAGCATAGCGAGTTACAGGTTTTTGAAGATCTTTTTCTAGCGACTTGCCAGCGAGTTGTCTACTCTCTTCCAGCGAGTTACATCTAGCGAGTTGTTGACTTCTTGGATTTTTGAACTAAATTCTTCAACCTGTAATCCTAACAAACTTTTACAACAATTCACCATTTCACACAATCAAACACCACTTTTAACATACAATCACTAATCATTGTTCGATCAACTTAATCATTTCACAATCTATTACGATGGCTAATCTTTCTGAAGACATCCAATGTGTCGGTTCAGATACCCGACCACCTATGCTTGATAGGACTGACTTTGCATCATGGCAACAACGTATTTGACTGTATTGTCGGGGTAAAGAGAATGATGTGAACATTCTGAAGTCAATTGATGAAGGACCATTTCAGATGGGGACATTTCGGGAAACACTAGCTGAAGGGACTGAAGGTGCCCCATATCCAGGTCCAGAATGACCACGAGTCTATTCTGACTTGTCACCTGAAGATAAGGAAAGGTACAATGCTGAAGCTTTCGGGCATGTACATCCTACTTCAGGGCTGCCTAAAGATGTCTACTCTCTATCAATACTTTGCACCTTTGCAAAAGGGATAGGGGACATTGTGAAAGGATGCTCCTGGAAGGTTCGGAATTACAAATAGAGGATGTGAAATCAAACTACTATTATGTGACTTTGAAACACTTCCGTCAGAACAAGAGAGAAACCTTTCAGACTTACTATGTACCGGTTGGCCAAACTCATCCATTGACATGCGGAACATCAAGATGACCATGTCCAGAATGCAGCTGAACTTCAAGTTTGTGAACAACATGTTGCCTGAATATTGCGTAGATTTGAGCAGCAGTGAAAACTAAACAGCGGATTGGAGGGACTCCAACTAATGATCCAGTTGTTATTGCTTATCTAAAGCAACACGAGGCACATGCCAATGAGAAAAAATGATGCTGGATTGATTCACTCAACACAATGTGGATCCACTTGCTTTGATGTCAAATGTCTTGCACCAGCAACACTATTCACAATCATCTACAACTCCACCATCCACATATGTTCCACCACACTTTGATGACAACACACAACTTGATTCGGGACTCTCTTCAATAGACAACTTAATTGAGAATTTAACCAACACACTTACCCTACTCACCCAATACCTACCTCAAACAAACAATCAACCCAGAACTTCATCAATTACAAGAAACCAAATTACAGTTCAAGACAGAAGGGTTGTGGTTTAGAATGTTCTGGGTTGACAGAATAGAGGTTAAGGAAACAATGCACGGGGTGGAGGTGCAGCTGGTTATGGGAGAGCACAGAACAGAGTTGGGAATGCTAATCCAGGTCAAGCAAGGCAGATTAAGTGCTACAACTGCAACGGTATAGGCCACATAGCAAGAATTGCTCTCAACCAAGGTCTATAGAACTCGAATACTTAAAAGACATAGATGCAGCTAATGCAAGCTCCAGGGGAGATTGGGTGGTATTAGATAAAGAGCAGTTATTGTTTCTTGCAGGTGGACAAGACAACGCCATTGATGAAGATGTGGATGAACAACTCGTTCAGGACTTAGCACTCAATATGGATAATGTGTTTCAAGGATGATTGTGATGCTTTTTATTCTGATGTTGATGAGGCTCCCACGGTACAGACTATGTTCATGGCTAATCTATCATTCGCAGATCCTGTTTATAATGAAGCTGGTCCATCTTATGATTTGGACATTCTATCTGAGGTACACGACAATGATCACTATCAGGATGCTGTTTGTGAACATCATGAAGAACACGAGATGCATGACGATGTACAACCAACCTACATTGTTGATTCACATGCTGATTACATGAGTGATAGTAATATGATTCCATATGATCAGTATGTAAAGGACAACGCAGTGCTGATTGTATAAAGTAATGTATCTTCTGTTCCAAATGATGCATATATGATGATATTTATTGATATGCATGTACCGCATACCCAATCTGTCTCTGACATAACACGGAAGACAGTAGTTGATAATTCATTAACTGCTGAACTTGCCACATTTAAGGAACAAGTTGAACTGTATGAAAGACGGGCCAGGTTTGAATTAACGAAAAGAGAACAAAAGATTGATGAACAATTAAGAATAGTTATCACTGACATAATTATTAGGAAAGAAATTTGAAAAGGAACTTCTTATTTTTTTTTTTTTTTGTCTTTTAATTTTATTTTTTTTTTTTTATTATGTAAAATTGCAACTTGCTTCTACCATCAACCATAACAAGTCAATGGTAGAAGAAGTTACGTCTTTGAAAAAGGATTTTTAAACAGAAAGAAAACAAATACCTTGAAGAAATTTTGGACATGAAAGCTCTAAAATAAAAGGTCAATGATAAATTATACAAACAAGACCAGTCTCTTCAAACAGTTCACATGTTGTGTAAGCCAAAGCTCTATTATAATAAACAGAATAAGGTAGCTATTAGCTACAAGAACCCCTTATGCCTCACTCATGCAAAGTAAGTTCAGCCTGATCTATATAATGGTCATGAAATTATCAAAACTAATCATGTCCCGCCATAGTTCACTACTACAGAGGAGAACCCTAGTGATAGCTTGAAATCACTTGGAGGAAATTGAATGAACAAAATGAAAGACCCATTATGTGTGAATCATATGGTTAAGATTGCACCTCTGATTACTCAAGAGAATTATTTTAGCGACCTTTACACCATAAGAAGCATTAACCTGTGTAAATATTTTGTCTCAGATCTCATAAAGATGATAAGCAGAAGCTCTCAAAGTGCAGGACCACAACCTCAAGACCTATCAAAGCGTTGACGGTGTATCTGCCAAATACACCTGCAATGCTTGTCCCTAGGGTGCTTCCAACAAAGAGTCAAGTAAAAATTAATATTTTTACACTCATTCAACATTTTTGATTTTGAAAAAAACCTATAAAAAGAGATTACAAACAATCAGGCCTCACTGAGTGGAAAGATGTTTTTTTTTTTTTCTGAAGAATTAGAAGCTGAGGTTGACAAAACATTGTTGTAGGGAAACATGATGTTATTAATACAGAAAAACCTTCTTATTGCAACCATGATACATTTAAATTGTGATGCTTGTTCCAAAGAAGTGTTTTATGTTGCAACGAATTCTGACCTTAATGTATCTAGATTTACTGAAATGCATGATGCTCACACTATTGTTGAGGCACGTTGTCTGGAACCTGAAGCTAAGCTTTCTAATTTACGTGATAAGATTCAAAAAGATAATCATAATGAGTTAGTTAAACGGTTTTCTAATCTTAAGGTAAATCACTTAAACCTGCAGTTAAAGTATCAAAACCTTAAAGAAAGTTTAGAACTTTATTCCTATAAACATCCGTAGAGATTACTCTGATTTTGACTTGTCTTTGTAGTCGGGAAAAAATAAAAGCTTTCCTTCAAGAAAGGCAAACGTCATCAAAAAATATTGAAACGTAAATCTATCACTTGCAATCAGACCCGGTATGTGAAGCTGAGTACACTTGGACTTTAGGCCTTAGATTTTCAGATACTCAGTTAATGAAAAAGTCATGTTCTTTCAAGAACAAAATGAGCTTTTTAGGGCAGAAAATGCAAAAATTAAGTAGCATTACAAAGAATTGTATGATTTTATTAAGATCACTCGTGCTAAGCATCTAGAACAGACAAATGCCTTGACAACTGATATGAGGAATTTGAAAGCCAATTAAAGATAAAAATGGAAAAGTGGCAACAAGGATCATGTAATACTAATAGTTCTTGCACCAGGTAAGTATGTTATAGATGTTGAACCAATTCCCCCTCGCAATAGGAACAATAGGGAAGTTCATCTAGATTATCTCAGGCATCTTAAGGAAAGTGTAGAAACCCTTCACGAAATAGTAGAGGAAGTTAAGGTTGACAGGCCCTTAGATAGATCAATGGTCTTTGTGTCGTTACACTAAACACTCTCAGAAACTTTAAATATTTGATGGAAACTTGTCAAAAGGACTTTAGCAAACAAAGATAAAGCATGCTCCTACCCTTTAATTGGAAATTGCAAGTTATTTTGAAACATAATGTGACACGTCAAATAGTGAACACACACAAACATGTAAAAGCAACTGATTACTCACCATGACTAATGTCCTGTGCTCCTTCTAACAGGAGATAAACTGTTAACAATGTAGCGGATAACAGCCAGGAGCAATACCAAGAAAATAGGATCTCTGCTTGCTAATGTGTCAACAAGAAGAAAGTAGATAAGAACACCTAGGACAAATAAGTCTAACTTACGAACCACGAATAGTGTTGATTCTAGTAGTAGCTCTAAGCGTACTGTAATTAATTCAAATTCTAATTTTGTTTGCCAAACATGTAACAAATGTTTAATTTCTACGAATCATTATATGTATATGGTTGATTATTTGCAATCTGTTAAGGCACCCACATTTATTCATAATATTCATAATGTTGTGCGCAAAGTTAAGCAAGTTTGGAAACCTAAGCAAGTTAGGCAAGTATGGAAACCCACAGGCAAAGTGCTTACCAGTGTTGGTCATCAATGGAGACCACGGGCACAATATTCACCTTAGGATAATAGTGCCCTTGAACTAGGCTCACTGCACCCAAAGTAGTATCTGCTAAGCAAAACGAGTATCAGGCCATTACTTGTGCTAATCAACAAGAACCTAACCAAACTTAGGGATTCAACTTTCCAAACTCTCCATCTTCGTCTATTTTCAAATGCAGGTCATATAGATTGTCCTTTGGTATTTGGACTCAGGCTGTTCAAAACATATGACTGGAGATCGCTCACGGCTCAAAAATTTTGTAAAAAAGTTCATCGGGACAGTTAGATTGGGGAATGACCACTTTAGTTCTATCATGGGTTATGGAGATTACGTGATTGGTGATAGTGTGATCTCTAGGGTATACTATGTGGAAGGACTAGGACATAATCTATTTTCAGTCAAACAATTTTATGATTCTGACTTAGAAGTTGCATTCAGGAAACATACTTGTTATGTTCGAGACACGGATGGTGTTGAATTAATTAAAGGTTCTCATGGTTCTAATTTATACACTATCTCGGTTGAAGACATGATGAAGTCCTCCCCAATCTATTTGTTGTCCAAAGCCTCTAAGAACAAATCATGGTTATGGCATCGACGTTTAAATTACTTGAACTTTGGCACCATACTTATGACCTGCAACTAAAGGTTCTCGTAAGAGGCTTACCTAGATTGAAGTTTGAGAAAGATCATCTCTGCTCTGCATGTCAACTAGGAAAGAGCAAAAAGCATACCCACAAACCTAAACCTGAAAACACCAACTTGGAAGTTCTTAATACCCTTCATATGGACTTATGTGGCCTGATGCGAGTGAAAACAATTAATGGGAAGAAATACATCTTAGTCATCGTTGGTGATTATTCTCGGTTTATTTGGGTCAAGTTTTTGAGATCGAAGATGAAAACCCCAGAGGTCAGTCATCAAAGTTATGAGTAAATACAAGTCGGTCACAACAAAACTGTCTAGATACGTCCGTACCGAATAATGGCACAGCTATTTGTCATAAGATTTATACTGATATTATGATCGTGTCAGCATTTATCACCTTAAGACATTTCTTAAGGACTCCACAAATTAGAACAAGGTTGTCGAAAGCCGAAACCGTGACCTTGTAGAGTAGCGAGAACAATTGCTGATATTTTCTAAGGCTCTGTTATGTTTTTTAAGGGCAGAAGCTATGGGCGATGCTTGTTATGACCCAAAACGATCCCTATTCACACCTACTTGACAAAACCCCATATGAACTGGTGCATGATAAGAAGCCTGATCTTACCTTTTTCCGTGTCTTTGGTGCTCTTTGTTACCCTATAAATGACAGCAAAGATCTTGGAAAATTACAACCAACGGCTGATATTGGAATTTTCGTAGGCTATGCACCAAGCAGGAAAGGTTATAGAATCTACAACAAGAGAACTCGACGAATCATGGAAACTATTCACATTCAATTCGATGAGCTGACTGAGCAAATGGATCCTATGCAACTCAGGATAGGACCGCTCCTACTTTTCTAATGCCTGGACAAATAATTTTAAGGCTTGTACCAAATCTGGTTCCTGCAGCACCTTATGTACCCCCACAAATAAAGAACTAGAGATTTTTTTCCAACCAATGTTCGACGAATACATGGAACTCTCGTTGTGAAAAGACGGTCTCTCAGCTCGAGCAGTTTCAGTCCCAATCAATTCAGCCGGTACAAAATGAAGATGCACATTCTCTAAGTCATTCACCATCATCTTTGGCATTACAATCTCTAAGTTTACATCAAGGCGTTGTAGCTGAATCTACTCTCATGGAAGATAATCCCTTTGCTCCTGTTGACAATCATCCCTTCATAAACATATTTGCTCCAAAATCTAGTTCTGAAGCATCATCATCCGGGAATCTTAGTTCATCGAAGAACTCTCTTATGTCTCTCAAACCTTCATCATCCATCAGGAAATGGAGCAAATATCCCACGCTGGATAATATTATTGCAATCCCTCTGGATTGGTATCTCACCAGAAAACAAACTAGCAAACGATGCTTATGGTGTTGTATAACTAAGTACTGTTCAAGAGTCGAAACAAGATTCAAATCTGCAATTACTGAAGATTGCTGGTTTCAAACTATGCAAGATGAGATTCATGAATTTGATCAACTTCAAGTATGGGAATTAGTACCTCAACCAGACTGTGTCGTGATTATTGCTCTCAAGTGGATTTACAAAGTTAAACTTGATGAGTACGGTGATGTTCTGAAGAACAAGGCTAGGTTAGTGGATATCGACAAGAGGAGGGCATTGATTTTGAGGAATCATTTGCACCGGTTGCACGCATCGAGGCTATTCGTATCTTCATCACCAATGCCGCCAGTAGAAACATGACCATCTATTAAATGGATGTAAAGACAACATTTCTGAATGGCGAATTGAAGGAAGAAGTCTATGTTAGTCAACCAGAGGGTTTCGTTGATCCTGACCATCCGACACATGTTTATAGTCTGAAGAAAGCTTTGTACGGCTTAAAGCAAGCCCCTCGGGCATGTTATGATACTTTGTCATGATTTAATCTGGACAACAAATTTTCCAAGGGTGCAGTTGATCTGACACTATTTACTTGGAAAATAGGCAAACATATTCTTCTTGTTCAAATATATGTAGATGATTTCATTTTTGCCTCGACCGACCCTAAAGCATGTGAAATATTTTCCTATGAGATGAGTTCTAAATTTCAAATGTCAATGATGGGGCAAATTTCTTTTTTCTTAGGCTTACAAGTTTCTCAAAATCCCGGAGGCATTTTTATTAATCAATCAAAATTTTCTTTTGAAATATTAAAAAAATTTAGGATGGATTCGTGTGACCCTGTTGATACACCCATGGTGGATCGACTCAAATTGGATGAAGACCCCTTAGGGATTCCAGTTAACCAGACTCGCTTTCGTAGTATGGTCGGCTCCCTAATGTATCTCACTGCCAGCAGACCCGACCTTGTATTCGCTGTATGCATGTGTGCTAGGTATCATACATCGCCTACCAAAAAGCACCTTGAAGCTCTTAAACGGGTCTTTTGGTATCATAAAGGAACCATTAATTGGGGTCTTTGGTATCCGAAAGACACCGTTATGGCACTAACGGCCTATGCAAATGCGGACCATGCAGGTTGTCAAGACACACGAAGAAGTACGTCCGGAAGTGCTCAGATCATTGGAGATAAATTAGTCAGCTGGTCATCAAAGAAACAGAAGAGCACTGCGATCTCAACTATAGAGGCTGAATACATTGCCATGTCTAGATATTCTGCTCAGATACTTTGGATGAGATCACAGCTTACAAACTACGACTTTGTCTTCAATAAGATTCCCCTGTATTGTGACAATCGCAGTGCCATTGCTCTCTGCTGCAATAATGTCCAGCTCTCCCGATCCAAGCACATTGACATACGAAACCATTTTATACGAGAGCAAGTTGATAAAGGAGTAGTTGAGTTGTACTTCGTGACGACGGATTATCAGCTCGCAAACATATTCACTAAAGCATTATCAAGGGAGCGGTTCGAATTTCTACTCCCGCGACTTGGTATGAAGAGTATGTTTCCGGAAACCATTAAACGTCTTCAGGAAGGAGAAGAGGAGTAAAGGATGGTCCTCCTATATCCTATGTAAATATGTATATAGCTTAAATATAAAAAGACAATACAAAAACATAAAACTTACAAAAACCATAAAAATCAGAAAATAGAAAATTCCAAAAATAGTTTTTCAAGACATGTCTTCCGTTTATCGATAACATTT